>QUSF01000044.1:2333892-2424149 GCA_003676055.1 Chloebia gouldiae | reverse complement strand
TAAGAATGACATGAAAGTGTAAGAGAGTGTCCAAAGGAGGGCAGCAAGGGTGGTGAAGGGTCTGAAGAAGAAGCTGTATGAGGAGTGGCTGAGGTCACTTGGTCTGTTCAACCTGGAGGAGGCTGAGGGGAGTTACAACTCCCCTCTCGAGGGGAAGAGGAGGGGTAGACACTGATCTCTGCTCCGTGCTGACAGTGACAGAAACCAAGGGAGTGGTCTGAAATTACGTCAGGGGACGTTTCGGTTGAATATTAGGAAAAGGATCTTCCCCAGAGGGTGGTTGGGCACTGGAACAGGCTCCTCAGGGCAGTGGTCACAACTACAGGCCTGACAGAGCTGAAGAAGTGTTTGGAAAATGCTCTCAGGCACAGGGTGTTTGACTCTCGGGGTTTGCTGTGAAGGACTCAATTCTGATGGGTCCTTTCCAACCCAGCATATTATGTGATTCTGTGATTGTATGAAGAGGAGCACTTTAGAGCTAGCTTTTTTTTCATCTGCATTTTGTATGGAAAATCTAGTAACTATAGTTTATAGATATTTTCACAATCTCAGTGGCAATTATGATGATGGTTGCATTTTAACACAGGAAATGAGAAATTATAGTGTATAGCTAATGTTGCAAAATGACTACACAGAAAGTATATTTATTTGTGATTTGAAAACTATTACTGTTAGATCAATCTCCTAAAATTTCTTTGAATTATTTATAAACTTTGGATTTAGCTTTGTTATAAAAACAATAACAAGTTTTATTAAAATTAACATTTGGATTCTTTTAATTATTTTATCTAAAAAACTCCAAACAATGATGAAACCCCCAAACTTAGTTCCAGGATCATTTCCAGAAGAATTTTCTACGGGCTACCTCCTAGGAGAACTTCTACACAAATATGGTCTTCAGGATGACTTTAAACAATTTTCACAGAACAGGTTAGTACATATGGATAACATTTGGTCTCCTGTATAAAGTGACAAGTCTCGTACATAAAGCAGACAAAATATGTATTTCCTCAGCTAGGATTTGCTAATGCAAATTTATTGAAATTTAAAGTATTTTTTAGAAATTCAAAAGGTAAATATGTTTGAGGCATGAATTGATTTCTTATTTCCAGAGAGATTGATCATACTTCTTCAAGAAAATTATGCATTTTAATTGTAACTATAATAACCAGTAACCAGGTTAGACCAGAGGTTCAAAAAGCCTTTCAAGGATGTCTCTGTGATTAGGAGTAGTGGAACTCTGCCCATGATCTGTGTAGAATTAGAAATATTGTTTGTGTTGCAGTGGTGGCCATAACATCTTCACTAAAATGAAAATTTTGGAAAAACATTATGAGGCTTTGAGTGGAGCTCTGGCAGAAGTTCATATAAAAATTTATAAGTTTAGAAGTAATCTGCTGTAATATTTATAATTAGGAACAACTGTAAAATGGGAAGTTGAAAAATCTTGTGCAGATCTGTGAGCTGTTTTAAAAAAATTGATGATGCAATTCATGAGCTTGGCTTATGCTGTGTTTTGTCAGACTATGGTGCACACGTTCATCAAGAGTTCCAGGTTCTACAGGTTTCTTCTGAACCTCTGCATTTACGTTCTTTGAACTTCTAGTGTATTCACACCTTTCCTATGCCAAGTCTGACCAAATTGTAGGACAGCAGGTTGAGCCCAGCTAATACAGGCAGCCAACAAAAAGCAGTTTCACACAGCAGTTCTTGAACTCTGTTTCTAGGACTTCTAGATCTCTTAGGAATTTCTGGGATCATTAGAAAATCCCAAGTAATTCTTAGAGTGCCTGCTGTTTCTGGGAAAATTAGCTTCAGGAGGCTTTTATTTCTTCTAGCAAGCTCTAGCATCTTCTCACAAGTTTTCTCAATTCTTCCCAGTAAAAGGGTGCTTTTAGCTCTTGTCCCCAGGTGATTAGAGAGGTGCATTTAGTGAAGATACACTTCAGTAGGTGCAAGAAGTGACTGGAAACTCTGCTGAGACAAACTGTTATGTGTGCTCAGCAAAGATGGGGATGCATGACAGGGCATGATACTCAGTCCCCACTGGAACAACTACTCAGATGTTAGAGGCCTCGACTCGAATTTCTCTCCAATCAAAGAAGTCAGTTCTCCCTTTCTCAAGCTGATGGGAGTGCCTTCATCAGGGGGAGGTGTTGGCTTTGCCTGCAGAGATGTTTGTTCATGGAGGAGCTGTGTTATCCACTCAACCTGCTGCAGAATGAGGTCAGTATACTGTCTTCTCTGAGACGCTGCAGATACAGGAGCCTGGACCTGCAGTTGTGCTGAGGGAGAAACAGACAGAATTGTTGTGTTAGGAAAAGGAGGTGACTGGCAGCTGGTGACTTCTGTGAGGAAAAGGAAGGTGTCTGCTCCTCCTGCTGAACTACAGCTGTGAACAGGTTCATTGCAGTGGTAGCAGATGAGTGCTGGTGGCACTGTGTGACAAAGCATCTGACCAGGTGAAGTGTAAACCATCCCAGAGCACCAGGAGGAACAGGTGGGGATAGCAGTGGGAGACTCTCCTGCAGGAGATGGAAATGCTGTTGGCTGATGTCACATGCTAGCCAGGGAGGTTTGCTGCATGCCGGAAGTTCAGTCCAGAGCTGCAGAGATTTGTCTAGCCCTTGCACTAATATCCCTGCTGTTCTTCTCTGTGTACACCAAGGATACTGCTAGAGACCTGGAGGCAAAAGCTTGAGGGCCCAAGTATTTACTTTCCTCACTTCTGCTGTTCGATGGGCTTGATGAGGAATGTATAGGTTCTACAGGTCAACAAGTGGTTGTGCAGCTGCTGTCCTCCACAGGGATTTGCTTTTCCTAGTCACAGGATCCTCTTCTGAGAGGGAAGACTGCTAGGAAGAGATGGGATCCACCTGACCAAGCTGGACAAGGAAATCATTGTCAACAGCCTGGCAAACCTGGTGAGGACAGCTCTAAACTAGGAATGAGTATTGGTGGAGAGGTTTAAGTTTCAAACAAGAGAGGAAGTGATGGCCTAGACTGGCAAGCAAGAGGGAGGTGATGTGAATAAGAGCAGCAAAACAGTGCAGAAGGCTGCTCAGCCTAATGTATGCATGCAGTTAAGGACATGCTGAGATGACAGTATTATGGGAGAAGAATTCACATATTTTCTAAATTACTCTAAATTTTTTTTAAATCACACATCTATAAAGTGCCCGTATAGTAAAGCATGCAGCATGGGATCAAACAAAAGAAATTAGAGGCCTGTGAGCAGTTGCTGGGTAATCATTGCAGTTGCAGTGGGGTGGTGGGATAGCTCCCAGGACTGGTGTGCTGCCGTGGCTTGACATAGGTGCTTAAAGATGAACAGGCTGGGAAGGTGGCGGCAAAGAGGAGCGGCCCTCTGTGTGAGAGAGCAGGAAGATCAAGTACCTCCCTCTGTAGTGGCCATTCTTAGTTGTCTTCCTGCATCAAAAAGATGGCAGAGTGTGGCTCCATTCATCAGCCTCTCTTTCAGATTCTCAAATGAGCATCTGCCATGCTGAGACTGAGATGCTTAATGCCTTCTCTATCTTAGTCTACTAAATAAGACTCACACTCAGAAACCCCAAGTCCTTGAAACTAACAGAAAAGTCTGCACCAGTTGTTTATTCTGTGTGATCTGGAAGACCTCTCATGATGGAGACTACACTATCTCTTCAGGCAATTTATTTCAATATGAAATTTGTATATATTTTATACATGATTGCCCTCATGGAAAAAAGGTCTTGTCATATGTCAAGGTAGAATGGCAACAAGAAGGGCTTTTAAAGGTATGTGCACAGCAAAAGGAAGGCTGGGGAAAATATGGGGCTCCTGGGACATGCAAAAGACTAAGGTATCCCATGGCCCTGAGACATACAGGAAAGTCTGTAGGAAGAAGGATTTAACCACGGAGAAGGAACAGTTTAAGGAACATTTAAGTAAATTGGAAAATGTGTGTAAGTCCACGGGACCTAATGGCACATACTTACCCAGGCTATGTAACCTGGCCAATGTCATTGCAGGGCCACTCTCAATAATCTTTGAAAGTTTGTGATGGTGGGGGGAGTCCCTAGGACCAGGAGACTACACCTGCTGCTCTTCTCTTCAAGGAGTTCAAGGAGGGAGAAGTAGGGATGTACAAACATGTCAGCCTCACAGAATAAAAAGTTAAGAGCTTCTCAGTGCATGTCAGATGATTTCTGGCAAGAGAGCTCATCTTAACCTTGAATCAATGGCAGAAAAATGCTCAATACTTGTAAGCTTCAGTGTCAGTGTCAGTGTGTAAGAAACAAAGCTTGGATTGTTACAGTGAGGATAATGAGCTCCTGGAGAGTTTAATCTAGAAATAAGATGAATACTGTGTTACCAGAAAGGCTTCAGTTAAAATGAGGTATTTCTGTAGAATTATGCTGGATCTTGGCTGACCTCAAAAGCTGTTTGCTCCATGTGAAGCAACTATTGTGAACTCAAGCAATAGAGCAGTATAGAAAGCATGATCTTCTGACTCAAACTGAAGTTATGGATATGTCTGATGAAATTTGATATGCTGATTGTTATCAACTGACAAATTATTGTTATTTTTGTTTGCCCTGTATATCTGTGGATCTTGAGTGCTTTTCCATGAGAACCTACATATCAAAAGAAATAATACCCTGCAGGCCACTATCTTAGTTTTTAATGTAAATTTCTCATTTAGAACATAGACTTTGTTTTCAACACTGCTTTAACCTGTGTGTCTGTTTCTTTTTCTTGAAGAAAAAATATGTTGTAAAGGCTAGTAGATAATACAGACCCTTTTTTTTGTAATGTCTTATGGTTTAACTGGTGAGAATTTGAATGATTGATACAGCTAGTATAGAAACTTCATTTGAATTCCTTGTGTGTTTTGCAGATGGTATACCATGAGCTGCAATTGCAGATTAGATTTTGCTATTAGATGCACTTTGTGTGCACACATATCAGAATTTACTTTGTCTTTTCAAAAAGTTAAGCATAGTAATCAATGCAGTTACCTGTACAGCAGTATAAAACTTAAGCCAAAGAATGTGTCACATTATTTAAGGAAATCCTCTGTGGGTTGTTTTTTTCTACTCCTGTCTTGGTATGAGATAAGTGTCATGACCATGCTTAGTGCAGCAAGTTGGAATTGAAAATAAATTTAAGTTCTAGGGGTTTTTTTTTTGTTGTTGTTGTTTTTAATCATACAGAGGTGCAGATGCAAAAATTAACAATTTTTCTCGCCTGGAACCCACACTTCACCTCCTTGGTGTGCAGTTTAATGAGAATATGGCCCAAGACATCATGACAAGACAGCATGGGGCTGCAACAAAGCTTTTATATGAATTGTATATTGCTTTAGAAAAAAAGAGGAAAGCAAAGCTCACTGGATTAGCAGTGGGAGCAATGAGACCTGCAGCAACTGCAAAACTTACATCTACTGAAAGTGGAAATCAAGAGGTAACTAACTATGGCTGTTTTGTGTAAATACAAAAAATGTAGCATATTTATACGTACCTTTCAAACATGTTATGTGCATTCTCTCTTTACTTTGTAAATCTCCTGTTCAAAGCCCAGTACTTAAAAGGAAAAGAATCAGTTCTTTGCCATGCCTTGTACAGTGGGTTTGCACAGGAACTCAATAGGATATTGATCTTCTGTGTTTCTTTGTTTTGGTTCATTCTGTGTTACCTGCTCTGTTTTCAAGCTTTCTCCAGACTTAAAATACTATAACAACAAAAGCTAGTAGTTGTTCAGCAGCTGCCTTTTTACTCGTTTGATTAGTACAGATTGCAGACTGCATTGTGGTCTAGGTATCAATGAAGACTAATTTCCCCTCCAGGAAACCTATTTTTAACTGTGTTCAGCTCTGTGCCACTGTGGTTTGATTTATTCTGTTGCATGTCTCTCCATATATTTATACTGTACTCCATTCTGCAATTACCATATGCTGAGAAACACAAAGAGAGAAAATAAAAGGAAAAGAGAACATCTGAAGGGAAGTCAGTGTTGATGTGGTAGGGTCTGTTAAAGACTTCCTTCTTGTTTTCAGTAGTAATATTCAGTATATCCAGACCATTATTTGTTATCAGGATGACAAATTTTTAAGAAGGTATATATAATGAATTAAATTCAGCTGGGAGAGAGTTAACTTTTTTTTTTTTCTGGCACTATTTCTGAAAAGTAGCCTTCAAGCAGAAGTTTATCAACAAATGCTAAGATAGTACTAAAAAGTCAACATATCACTTCACCTGTAGAGGGATAACTTAAAGGAATTGAGCAACTGAGAGCAGGTCCTATTCAAGACAAGTTCAGAATGGCATTTGATTCATAGAGTAGGAAGGTTGAGAAATAGAGAGAGGAACAGAGGTTGGAAAGAGCCTCTGGAACTCAGTTTATCCCCCCTGCTCCAAGCAAAGCAAGCAAATAGCAGGTTCCTCCAGACCTTGCTCAGTGTGGTTTTTAGTATCTACAAAGCTGGAGACTTTCAGTAAAGAAACACTTCCTTTCCTACCCTGGTGCAGTATGGGACAAATCCTGTGACTGAAGTGCAGCTGTGGATGGCTGCAGGCTGTTCAGAAAGGACAGGAGGGGAACAAGAGGCTGAGGGTTTTCCCTCTATATCAAGAGGTGGATTGGATGTGAAGAGTTGTCTCTGAGGGATAGACATGAGCAGGTTGAAAGCCTGTGGATAAGAATCAGAGACCAAAGCAAAAAATGAAACCTTGTGGCCGGTGTTTACTACAGTCTTCCTGACCAAGGCAAGCCTATTTGACCAAGTCTTGATCCAGCTTCAGGAGGCATAGTGCTCACAGGCTCTTGTCCTGCTGTGGGTCTTCAACCTCCCCAGCATCTGCTCAGAAATTAGTGCAAGGAGCTGTAGGCAATCCAGGAAACTCTTGGAATAGAGGACAACTTCTTGAGCCAGGTTGTAGAAAGCCCTATCAGAGGGGATGTGATACTGTATCTAATGGTCACCAGTACAAGATAACTGGGGACATGAAGACTGGAGGCAGCCTGGGCTGCAGTGATGGTGTTGGTGCATGGGTTAATGGTGTTTTGGTCCTGAGGTATTAGATAAGGAGTAAAGGTAGATCCCTTTTCCCTCCAGAAAAGCAGACTTCCAGCTCTTTAGGGAGAGAGATCATCTTAGAGTCGGCCCTCAGGGACAAGGGAGGAGAAGAGAGGTGGCAGATCTTTAAGGAATTCTTGTGGCTTACCCATCCCTAGAAGTGTTTAAGGCCAGGTTGGATGGGACTTTAAATAACCTGGTCTAGTTGAAGCTGTCCCTGACCAGAGCAGGAGGCTTGAAACTAGGTGATCTTGAAAGTCCCTGCCAACCCAAACCATTCTATGATTCTATTCCACATGTCATCTCATTGGATACCAGAGCATACCTCTGTGCGTCCCCTCCAGAGGAAGCTGTCCAGAGCAATGAGGTGTCCTTTTCTGTCAACTAAACAAAGTTTGGCATCATTCAAGTTCAAATCTCTTAGTTATTTTCTATGGAGCTGGTCCTGGTTTTCAGTTTGAACATGTTTGTGTGTTTTTCTGTGTACATTAGCACAGAAAAACACAGTTTGAAGCAATAGTCTCTAAATTATAATATTTTAATGTTTATTGCTGTTTCTGACTCTTCTCTGCTGGATGTTTAACATTTGAAAACTATAGTGCCACATCAGAACGAAACAAAATCAAAATTGCTAACAAATAAGAGAGCTCATGTGGATGTTGCGGAGCAGCTGAGAGCTCAGAAGAGAAAAGAGCCCAAGACACTGTAAAAATGACTACTTATTTTTATAGGCTTCTGAAGAAGCATTTTCTGAAGGTTATGTTCTTAATGAATTAATTAAAACCAGTGTGAAGGCTTCCTGATTCTGTGCTACATGCTCTTGTTTATAGAAGGACAAAGAAAAGTGGTGTGCATGGAAATAAAGCCAGTGTACTCTTTTGAGACCTTAAGAATGTTCCTATTTAAAAATCACTTCATCTTAAGTTGAGAGTGTTTGCATATTGTCAAGCATGGCAAATATTTCTAGATTTGAAGAAAAAGTGTACATATCACAGCTTGTATACATTTGAGATGTCCTTGTAAAGAGTTTAGTGTGATTCTTCTTTTGTGAAGAAAAGATTGAGCATTGTACAAAACCAGGAAAATGATGTAAGAAGGGCATCTATAGTAGGTATGGCCTCAGAACATCTTGTACTTCTGTGTAGCTATTCTGATGAAGTAAAAAAGAAAGAAGACATTACTTTAGACATGGGGACATTCATCCAAAGCAGAGTATAGAGGAAATGGCCAGGTATCAGAGTATTGAATGACACTGGCAGTTGTTGACTAATTTGATATATATTTTATGTGGCTAATGAAGGGTGAGAGTCTTGCTGTGGTTATTTAGCTATTCTACTGCCACTACATAACAAGAAGGAAAAAAAAAGCCCCTTCATGTATCTCGACAGGAAAATGAAAGCAATAAACAAAATATTCAAAATAACTTTATAAAATAAAATTTTGGAATATCTCTTTTGATGCATTATGTATTTCTAACTATCTTTGACTTCTTTGTATAAAAACTATTTTTTCTTCTTTATTCCACATTTTCCCACCTGTGTGTCTGGTGCACTTTAAATGAGTGTGATTTATATATTTGTTAATTCTTGGTCGTCTGTGCTAGTGTTACCTAATGGTATTCTCAGTTTCTGTACCAGGAAACTGGTATTCTCATTTTCTGTGCTTTATTCAGACCTGAAACAGGTACCTTACTAGAACTAGAATTCAATAAAGCCCTTAGAAGTCTATAAAGCATTGCTCATCTGCTCAAGTCTGGAGTCTGATAATCTCTTCTAGTTTCTTCCTGGAAGATAATTTTTGTTTAATTGTATTTGGTTCATATCAGAATCACATAGGAAGGAGACAAAATGAAATAATGGGCAGAATTCAAACAGCTGTTATACATATTAAAAAACAATCATCAAGACCTACCATAAAATCATTTGAAGCCAAAAGACTCTTAAAGAAGAAAAGAGAAGCAGAGGTAATTATCATCTATATTGTTTTAATGCTAATTACATTAACTCAAACCTCACAGTTTCTGGGAACATTTATGATTACAAATACTTCACTTGCACCATCCAAAACCTGCTGACTGTCAAAATGATGTCAATTCAACCAGTGAAAATTGGGCTGAATATTTACACTATTATGACTTTGCAGTTTTTAAAAATAAGAATTGTTTTGATGTAAGAGAAATTTCATATTTAATAAATATTATAGATAAGTAGTAATTTGATTGTTGAGAGTAGCTATGAGTCTACTAGAAATAATACATTAAATAAAAACATTAGTGTTCTGTTTTGATTTGTGCATTATAACATTTTGCACCATAATGTTTAAACTGGTTTATAACACACTATGAAACTGTCTGCTTATTAAATGCTAGTAACAGTTGAAATTGAAAATAACCTTAAATCAAAGAGAGATGCAGCAATGAAAAAAAAAAATCTGCATTATCTAGTACCAAAAAATTCATGGATTGTAACTCAAGTTCATGGATTGTATTGGCATTGCACGTGCCACTATTACTGCTTTTTACAAGTGGGCAACAGTAACAGGAGTCTTTAAATCTAGAGTTTAGTAACTTATAGTAAGATAGTGACTTGAATAACTATCAGGGATACATTCAAGCTGCTAAATCAAAAGCAGATCATATTCCAGAGTATCTTGTTTCAAATTCCCATATAGTAAGAATTAATTGCTCTGCTAGAGCCCTGTGAAAAAACAGATTTATCCTGTAGAAAGAACAGCTGCAAAATTCCAGGATTTTCTGGCTGGTGGAAGTACTTGTAGCTGGAAAAGGGGAAGAGGGGAAGGAAGTGAAAGGTGAAAGATGGAAATCATTTTGCCTTTATTTTTGGTGTAGCTGGTGCTTGAAATATTTTCATTGTGAGCATTTCTCTTGTACTCACATGACATAAAAGTAATTGCCTAGTAGTTGCTCTGTTGAACCTTCTTTATATTGCTTTGTGAAGAGAAAGGAAACATAAAATTCTGTGTTACTTCTTCAGAATGTATACAAGGAGATAGAAAAGTTTGAGAAGTCTGTGACAGGCAACGTCTCTGCAGTACATGGCCATGTGACTGACAGGTAACATTTGGATGTTAAATTCTTAAGAATAGGCTGGATCCTACCCCAGGTGTCTGCTGTGTAGACAGCTACTTGAAGAAAGAATAATGTTTCATTAAAACTGTGATTATCCTCTGAACAAATGCCACACTAGCACTGATTTCAGGTCCAACACAATTGCAGTGTCTTTAAGTTACCTTTAGTTGTAGTAGGGACAGCTTAAGCTTCCTTCACTACTTTTTGCCATGTGTGCACCAAGGAAAGGCTCAAAATGCATATTTTCTCTGCATATTTTAGTCATTGGGTCTGTAAGGTCAATTATCCTTGCAGCAAGATAGGAATGGTTGTGAATGTGCATACACAGTAACACATTTCAAAGGGAAAAGAAGTCACTTTTATCCTGAAACTTATCTCTATGTTTATGTATTTGTGAATAATTGCAAGTAATTTTTATTCTGTCACCTTTGGTGATATCTTTGCCCTGCTCAGAAGATGTGACACTGTTGTATACTGCTGTGGATATTTCTGTATGTAAACCTGTGATTGATAGCTACAAGACTACTCAGAGTGTAGGGCTATATTGAGGAGTAACCCAACTTTCTTTGGCATTCTATGAGCTGTCCTAATTTCCTATTTCTGTGGAATTTGGCTTTGTATTGACAAAGAAACTAATGATTAGTTGGCCCAAGTCAGTGCTGGACCTAGTGGACATTGTCAAGAAGTAGCCACAGAGCCCACAGAGTGATGTTCTTCATTTGTTGTACTTGCACATAACTATACAGACAACTGTGTGAAAAGACCCTTAAGAATGGTAATTCCAATCTTTGTTTTTTTCAATCAGTGATATGCAAGAATTATTGCAAACACAGAAGTCTCAAGCAACAGGTCTAAAAACTATACCAGAGATGAGAACCGGGCTGTTAAATATTTATTCAGATGATGAATATATAAGGAAAATTCAAAAACGTGTACAGGAAGATACATTTGCTAGAGAGCAACGAGCAAAGAGACGACGAAAAATGCTAGTGGATCAGTTAGCAGCACACGAGGCTCAAGAGGTGGGAAATTGTATGGTGAAGTACATAGTCTATGTGCATTTAATTAGTAATCTAGAATGTGCTTACAAATATGAAACGAATACTTCTGGAAGGCTGAATAAAATCCGAAGGGGATAAAGGGACTTAAACACACTTATGTCTGAATATCTTTTTTATGTTAACCCTTTAAAAATACAGAAGGTTGGCTGCTCTTCATCACCACCCTTATGTCATACACCATACTTATAAGCTTAAAAGGATAAAATTAAGGCAGCAGAACAAAGATTATTAAAAATTCACTGCTGACCTGCCTATTCCCTGCCTCCCTCCCCCAAAAGTTGAGCATCCTATGGTATCAAAATGTATACTGGTTCTAAAGAAGATTATTATTTAAGAAGAACAAAACATGGCATTCCTTGTTTGAAAACTTGTAGTTACATAACCTGTAGTGTCATATGAAGGTTTTCATCTGGACTGATGAATTCTGAAATGGTTGTGCTGAGAATCAAAATTTTATTTGCAGGTCAGAGATTTGGTGTTTGATGTGTTATGAAATACAAGATATGTCTCTGGAGAATATCTGTGTTGTGTCTAAAAGTGAATGATGCTGATTATTACATTTGAATCCTGTCCCATAAAGCACAAGGCTTTTAAGATTTTTCTTCATCCATTAAAAAGCAAAAAATTCTTCTTCATTCTCCTTTAAAAAGCAGCTTTTAGATTACTAATTTCACAGATTGTCTCTTTTATAATGATTCTATCAATACACAGCCTTGTAACTTACTGGGTTTTTTTGATTTCTGGTTATTTTTTATTTTAGTATTTCCCTGTGAACCCTTAGTTTAGATCATATGTGTTGATCATATGTGTTTAGATCATCTAGTTTAGATCATATATAGCTGAGCCTATCTCGATTGCTAATACTAAAAATACTAGTAATAATAATATCGCATAATAATAGCATTTCCAATGTGTAGTATCTCTGAAAATATATATTTTTAACCCTTGACACTTAATGTCTGGAGATTTTTTGGAAATGTTAAGAAGAAGTTTTTTGGGGTAAACATCTGGAAGTTAGATGCTGCTCAATGTCTATCAGACCTATATTCTCGAAATATACCTGTAGTGACTTAGAAGAGTCCATCTCTAAATATATCCTGTCTCTTGTTCAAAGAGGTTTATATCATGTTCTTGTTGACACACATAGGTCATGATGAAAGTTTTGCAACCCACTTGCCTGAAATCACTGCAGTCACAAAAACTTGTTGTTTAAGCACTCTCAGCTCCTGCAGCCCCAGCAGTGTGGATCGCTGATTCTAAAAGCCATGGATACCAGAGCACTTGGTGGATACAGCAGCTCAGACTGGCTCCAGAGAAGCTCCAAATCAAGTGAAAACTAGCAGCAGTGTTCCTAGCTTCCCAGGAAGAAAAATCAGCTTTTTCATATGAACAATTGAAATCACAGACTGCAGGGATGGGAAGGAAAGACAAATTAGCATTTGACTGAAGCAGTAATCTGACCATATCAGAGAATATATTTAGTGGTAATTCGGTTTAGTGGTAATTCGGTTCTAAATTAACAGAGGAAAGACTGTTTTGTTGGAACTTCGTGAGATTTCAGACATTAGATATTACTTGACTTAAGAGAAGGGGGAAGCAAACTGAGATATTTCATTAAAAAATATGAATGGAAATAGAAAATAGTTCAAGGTTGCTTTTTTCATCTATTAAATATTGAACCAGAAAGGGTTTGTTGACTGAAATTGCAGCTGTTTGTATGCATTCAGTTCTGTTTTACCTCCACTGTATAAATCTTGAACCTGGCATGGGATCATTTAGAATGGAAGGAATTTCATCCCTTCAGACTGCTGTAATGTGTTTCATATCCATATTTATAAGAGAATAGTCTTGTTCAAATTTTTCTGGTACACTGCAAGGTGGAGCCTGAGAGAGAAAATACTTTACAGTTACATGACAGTACTCTAGGTGGAGCACAGCATGATGCCAGTCAGATTTTCATAGCTGGTGTTGAATGTATTTGACAATTGTATGGTTTCATCCCAACTTTATCTCCACAATTTCAAAGTTATTGGTGATTTGTACTTGTTATTTTTAATGCTCTGTTCAGATTTTATATCTCTGTTTTAAAAAGTTATCAGACATCACTTACTATCAGCAGTAAATTGAGAATGTGAAAATGGGAGGAGAAACAAATTGTTACTAGCTTATTACTTGTCAATCAAATATATTTGTGTGTGCCACGCTCCAAATTTTGGTCATAAAATGGTCATTTATGACTGAAAAACAGCACAGAAATATATCACTTGTACGTAAATCAAACAAGGAAATAGAAAAATAGAAGAATATGATATAGTAACTATCTATGAGCAACCCAAAATATAAACACATTAATGTTTGGCCACTGGATGCCACTGTTGTCTTAAGTAGGTAAACTGACAAAAGCATCTATTGTGCTTCCTTAATAATAATTTTCCAAAGTATTACTAAGTTGTCCCATTTGTGATATTTATGATTTCTTCAAGCACTTCACAGTTCTTTGTGAAGATGTTTATACAAAATGTTAGGTCACAAACTTTTTCTACAATTGTTATTTTGTCTCCTTGTATGTTCGGAAGTTTCAAAACTTGCCAGCCTTTGAGTACTTGCCAGGCTTGAGTACTTTCTGCATTCCTTTTTGTGTGAAAGATCGCTACTAATGTTGCACGTCTCCATCCAATGAGGATCCTTTTTGAAACTATGAGTTTGGAGTTTGGTGTTTGGAATCCTTAGTTATCTGTTGTGTAGTTTTGAGTGAATTGCCTTTTCTGTTTTTCTTGTTCCTCAGGAATTTCCTACTAGCTCTCTTTAGGCCTAGTGAGCATGCCAAAGTATTTGATCACTTAAAATATTGAAATTCTCTACCCTTTTAAAAAGAGAAGATCTGTTTTGGCTCCTGTGAAGTGCTCTAAAGGAACATCTTCCAATTTTCTTTATGAAGAACAAATTCACCTAGAGAAGGGATTTTAATTTCTCACTGGACCAACTGTTTGCACCATTCAATTGATGGTTTGCATATGACAAATGACCACTCTGTTAGGGTGGCTCCTTCAATTCCCTACGAATAAAGATTTTAACATCAATTTTCCACTGGTGAAGGTTTATTGCTGCTGTAATAATTTGTGGTTGAGGGTAAGCAGCAACTAATGAAAAAAAATAAGGATATTTACTTGCAATAGGAAGTGAATTTAACCTCTGCTCTTCTTTGAAATCTCACTTGAAATACTAAGTACCATGAAACAGTGGATAGAATTGAGGCAGAAAAGGGAACTTTAAAAATATGAAATATGCTTGTTTGTTTGACTTCTCCCCAACATCAACATTAAATATCTAGATTATTTAGAAAGTTCTTCTCTTATTATTGCAACTGCAACAGTCATGCTTTGCATTAGAATTCTGTTACAGGTGTCCTGGCTCCATTGTGTAGGACAGATCTAGACCTTTCCATAGAATTTTTCCATAAATAATGTCATATGCAATAAAGTTGGATTTTTCATTTATCAGTGAAGTTATATAAGGTGTTTTGCCTTCTCTGTCAGAGACAGCTGATGAAAAAATAAACCAGATTGAAAGAAAATAGATGTGATACTTTATTTTGGTGTGGGTTTTTTTTTTTTTTTAGTTTTTTTCTAATTACTACTAATTGACTTTACTGTTTTTAGGAGAATGAATTTGAGATCTTCAAATCAGATCCCAATTTAAGTCCTTAAATTTGAATACATTTCACAGCAGTTTTGATGCATCAGAAGCAAACATCCAGCAAATCAGAAATTTCCTCTAGAATTCTGCTGTAGCATTGGTATTTGGCAATGATGCTTTTAAGGCAAGCTGATGTTTTTGTTCAGGACTCAAAAGGAGTTTTGGACTGTGATAGTAAGGCAAAACTTGAGGTTAGACTAAGCATTAGTTTAGATACCAAGAAAAGTCTGGAGAAGTGTAGCAGTGAGAATACACTATTATATTTCAAGAATACTTTGAAAAATAACAACTCACAGCCTTCAAAGTGTCTGTGCATACAGACCACATCTCAAGTAATTGTTCAGAATGATTTTCCTTTAGTACTGCATAGCATATTATATTCATGTCCCAGTAAGGACACTGGAACTATTACCCAGAAATCTTGTATTTTGCTTGGTTTTGAAGTCTTCCTCATAGTCCCATAGTCCCAGTCTGCTGAATAGGGAAGAATGGAGAATATAATTATCCAATTCCCCTAAAAGAAGAAAAAAATTTCAAATCTGTAGAAAATAGATTGCTGAAGGATGCTGAAGATTATGGCTAAGAATGGGGACTGGTGAATAACAGGGTTAAATTAATGATTTGAGGAAAGGGTATATGTTCAGATAAGAAGCTGTTATTTGAAATATGCTGCAATTTCTTTGCACATGGGAAATAACCACATTAAAATGGAGTTAGTCTGACCAGTTGTATTTTTACTGGGTATCTCATTTAAGACATATTTTGAATTCTTACATAGTTTGTACAAATTGTACTAATAAATAAATATGAATGTTGTTCTGATTTTATGTCCTATATAAGCAGGTGAGCTCCGTCATATGACAGAATACCTATTTTTCATCACTGATAAGTTTTCTAGGAAATAGTTTATCAATTGTGTCTACTACTATTATTTTTTTATATTTCAGAAGGCTTACCGGGAGGAGCAGCTCATTTACAGACTAATGAAACAATCTCAGCATGAGCGAAGGATTGCTGCTCAACTCATGCATGTTCGGCATGAAAAGGAGGTGCTAAGGCAAAACAGAATTTTCAGGGAAAAGCAATATGAAGACAGACGACAGAAGGAGTTCCAGGAAGCTCTTGACAGAGAAGCGGTAAAAGATTGATCTTTGAATTGCTGCAGGAGTGCTAGAATACCTTCCTGTTACCAAATTTGTGTTGTCAACTGTTAGACTTTGGGACTTTTCTAGGGACATGATGATTTAGTAGTAAATATATTCTTTTGTCTTTGTTCAAAGTCACAGCTATAAGCAATGAGAATGTAACTGTAGGTGTGGGACTGAGTACATTCTGTACTGTGTTAAAAGTTTGGGGGAATTCTGCAGGGAGAAAGAGCAGCTGATCTACCTGATCCAGTGAAAGGTGGGCCTGCCCACGGCAGCAGGTTTGAACTTTAGGTGGCCTCTAAAGGTCCCTTCAAACCCATACCATTCTATTGGTCCATGATCCTGTAATAAGGGATAAAGCTGAGTAACTGAAAGTCTGATTTTTCTTCCATACTGATTTTAACTTTGTAGGAAGACATCTCTGTGTGCTGAGTTTTAAAAGGCACAGTCTCAGAGGCAAGAGGACAATAACTTAACGTCCTGTTTCAGGAATCAGGTTCTTAATTTCATTTAGATATGATCTGTTTTTGAAAAATGCTGGGGTAGTTTCACTTCTGAGTGCTAATTTCTGCTTTGAAGCTTTAAATGGATTAGAAGGACTTATAATTGTGTGGAAAATTGCCAAGTGCTATGCTTATAGTAGGTCATAGTGTAATGCTAGATTTCTTTTTTCTCCTGTCAAAAATTATCAGCAACTCCAAATCTTCCAACACAGCTGGAATCCTGTGTAATCAGCAGCTATAATTATTGATTACTTCACCTCTTTTAAGTATGCTTTCAGCCACCATCACAGGAGGTGGTGATGGAGCACACCACTATAGGAACTATTGATAATTTTCTACCATGACCAGAAATCTTTCAAAGATTGAACAACATCAATAATATGAAATTATTTGAAGACCAGAATCTAGTAAGATAAATTACATGTTCTAAACAGGTTGTTACACCGAAAGCTGCAATTTCACTGCTCTCAGGGACTGAATATGTCTTAATCTGTTTGTCATAAAAGAAGTAATGGGTTTCTCCTTTATTTTATTCTAGTTTAGAAAGCAAACAAATGGAAATTTATTAAGTGAATAAAAATGTTTAGATTTGTTTATGTGTTAGTCTTCCTGCTGGCTATGCAACTCTGGTGAGAATCGAGCTGTTTCTGTTTCTCCAAGTTAATTTTCATTTTCAGGACTGTGTACCTCTGCACTTTCACTTTCACTGCAGTCTCAATTTTTTTCCTTAAAAACAATTCTAGACTCTTGCAAAACAGGAAACTATTGATAATGAAGAACAAATAATGAGAGAAAGAGAATACCATGAGAAAATTTCTGCCGAAAGAGCTCAGGCACGCTATAAAAAGCATTATTCTATATGTTGGGAAATGATAGGCCAAATAATTGATATGTCAACAAAAGTAGGTGAATATCATCAACTGACAAACAAGTGAGTATGTACCAGCTAGGCAAAAATAACAGCTGTTAGGCTGCATTAATCAGACTGGTTTAAGCATTAGAGCAAATTATGTAGTTTCCCAGATATCTTACATGGCAGCTGCAGTGGCAACATGTGAGAATGGTGACATTATTTTCATGTGAGAATTCCCCAATGTGTAATACAGGGTGAACTAATGCTACAGCCTTAGCATAATTTCTTGAAAACTCAACTAACTTGAATTCTTAGGAGACCAAAATCCACTAGTGCCACAGTTTGTGGAACTGCTGATTTCCTTTCTTATTAACAAATTCCTTAGTTAAAAGTTAAAACTGAATGGTGCTCATCCTAGTTTGCTTCACTAGGTGAACACTTCCTCAGAATAATAGAAACAGGATGAATTTCCCAAGATATATAAACTGCCTGGAGTTTATATAAACATCAATTGAGCCCAGATACTTCTGAGTCCTCCAGGCTGCGATTCTCTCTTCTGATATGCCCTGGTTGCACAGGGTTTATGAGAAGGTCCTACAAAGGGAGTAATCTTCAAGCAGTGCAGTTTACTGCACACAAGCCTATGCTGTAAAAGTGTTTCAAGTATCATGGAGTAGAGCGTTATGGCTGTGGTTCTTTCATTAATGTTCAGTGATTTGATTGTGGGCTTAGACTTACAGTATTAGAAAGTATGCCAAAATCTTGCTGCTTTTTAGTGTAATAGTATGTTAAAATAATAAAAGTGTAACCATATGAAATACACATTATTATATTTCATGGAAATTATAGAAATTTAGGCTTATTTAGTATGTGGTACAATAGTCAGCCTAGCCACACAGTTTAGTGAAATTACTAAAAAAAGAAAAGGTTTAAATCATATAATTCTGAACTAATTTTGACTTTGAGAAAAAAAATATTCTATAGATTTTTTTTGGCAAGAGGAGACTTTACACCACAAAGGAAAGAATATTTTGGGGCAGGGAAAAGTAGCAATAGCAAAACTGTTACTTCACAGCTCCTCTAGCCAAATATTGTGAGATGACACAATGGTGAAAACACTGAACCCTACAAGTGCCTACAGCTGTTATAAAAGCAAACAAACACTTACAAGAGGTTATAATAATTACAGGACACATTATAAACTATAACTAGTTTAGCATATGCTTGTTTTATGATTGGAATTCTTGTAAATTTTGATACACTATTGTCAAATATCCAACCATCTAATTTTTGGTTTAAAACTTTTTTTTTTCTTTTTCCTTTTTTCATTTTTATGCAGCTGTGTTCCACCAAAGCTGATGATGGATTGGAAGGAACTTTTTTTAAATGGAAAACCAATATATGAGCAAGCCTCAATTCAACCTTTGCCAGATGAACCTAGCCCAGAACAATTTGTAGAGCTGGATAAAATGAGTCTGTTAGATGAAAAAGATTATGGTGAATACAAGGTACACCAAACTGATAAGGCATAATGGAAGATAATACATCTTGCTTTGTAATAATCATAAACTTCATGTTGTGATGTTGCATTTTTTTCTATTACTTGTTTCTATTGTCAAATTTAGAGAAACATTTTCTTTTCATTGCCTGATGTTTTTATATGAAAACTATATTTGATGTTAGTTGCAGTTATAATTCTATTATAATTCTACTCTTGATTATATTTCTTGAGTTGTAGGACCAACATTTTAATTGCAATGCAGAGAATTTTCAGCTAATTGGAATTCAAAGGTATAATTAATATTACCAGATTGGAAAATGCAACAGAAAGTAACCAGTAAAAGCAGTAAAATGAAATACTAGACATGTTACAAAACCTGAACTTTTAATTTCATAAATTTTGCGTGAAAGCTCTCTTAACAAGATTTATTGGTTTGAGTGAACTATTTGTTTTAATACAGTAACCTTTTCTGAAAATTATTAAAAATGGCTGACATTTTTCTTAATCTTATGTTAGAATACAAGTAAATATTTTTCACGATATATTAACTTCATCAACTTTTCAATATGTCAATGTTATTATAAATTGAAAGATTCCTTGTAAAAATGTATTATACAGTTTTTTCAAAATTATATTCATTATTATATTCAATAAATCCCACTACATATTTAGGCTTTTCAAATAGCCTGGTGAGTAGAATGTGACAAAATCATGGCAAATATCCTGTCTTGTTTCTGTTGGGGATTTATAACTACAATATATGTTTGATTTTTATCCACATCCTGAGCAACTTGGTACATTTTTGTTTTGCAGTGACTATAGATGTTCATTATGAGTTTCTGTGATGAATGCCTGAAAGCTCAATTTACTGTAGCTTCATTTTTAACAAATGCTTTTCTGATTTATCTCTTTATAAGGTCCTTACTCACAGCATGCCAACTCATGTATGAATTTTGTGATTATTTTATTAGGTGAAAAAAGAGCTATACACAAAGTCAGCAAGGAGGACGTAAAAGACAGGCAGGAAACAGAGAGTACTAAAGAAAAATTAAAATTATCAGTCATATTTTTGTTTACATTATGAAATCTCAGTAATCTTCTCCACGTGTAACATCACTGAATGTCACAAAAATTTATTGACACATTTAAAGACTTTTTTTTCCTGCCAGGTGATTTCAAATTATTTAATAGTTTATTTATTCTCAGATATTGTTAGTCTTATGCCTTTCTGAATCATTATTCAAATTATTATTGTCATTATTCAAAAACTGGCTTCATATGACATGTGAAATTGTTGGCACCAGTTCATACTTACGTCTTCTAAAAACCTAAGTGAACAGCTAATTCTTTCAAAATCTTACTTCTAGATAAAAATTTGTTAGCAGGTCATTTTCACAACATTTGTGCAGATTTTCATAACGTTTGTGAAATGGAACGTTTGTCCTGCCAGGACAGGCAGTTTGGCATCTTTCAAGAATACCTTGCCTACATTAGTCATACCAGCTAAAAGTATCAAATATATCTGATAAAATACCAGAAAATGCAGTGCTGTCAGTCCATTGCATGTTACATATTACATTTTATTGTGAGAATATTTTTTGAAACTACCATGTTATAAACTGTGGCTAATCACTTAGTAAATTAATACAATAACCAAAAACCAAGCACAGTATTAGGTACTGCTCAAATAATTTCTGGTTTCATTCAAAAGTATTGACCAGGAGTTACATATCTCCCACCTGCATGCCTGAAAACTTGTTTCTGACAGGTAAACTATTTTACCTTATGACAAGTACAGTCTAGCAATCTTCTGGTTAAAAGGGAGAGATAACTGAGAAGTGGGGAAACCCATTCCACTTGGAATTATTTTTTTTAGAGGTCTAATAGAATTTAATGATCCATCTCTACCTATAGGTTTAAAGAAAATTTATTCAGATAGTGCAAATATTTGGGGTTTTTTAAGGATGTCTTTTCAATTACACATGAAATATATTTTCTGAGAAATGATAGAGAGGGGATATGGTGCAATGCAAAAATATTTACTTTATTTGTTTTTACTGATTAAAAATAAGTGACTTCTAATTTAAATTAAAATTAATTTTAGACTGATAATGAAATTGTTTTTTTTCTGCCTAGCAGATGTGTTCAAAGTCAGCATTGATCATGTTCTACTAGTAGAATGTATGCTATGGCAATAAGTGGTTCAGATAGTAAATTCTGGAAAATGCTGCATATTCTACCCAGAAGATAAGTTCAAAACCTTATCTTTGAGTAGAACTTTAGCATTGTTCACTTCTGTTGATGGTGATGAAATATTTCATTTATAGAATGACACAATTGTTTGGATTAAAGGTTTGTGAAGGTTATTTGCTTAAAGCAGGGCCAACTTCTGAGTCGGGTAAGGTTGCTTAGCATCGTTTGTTCAACTTTCAATTATTCCAAGGGCAGAGATTTCACGTACTCTCTGTGCAATCTTTTCCCATGCTTTACTACTCTCATTGTGAACCAGTTTTTTTCTCCCTTTTTCCCTGCTTGGAATGTTCTTGGCTGAAACCTCTGACTTTGCCTTCGAAGCCTTGTTGTGCGCCCAAAATGAAGTGACAAACTAGAATCTAATTAGAAATATTATTAGTCTGCACATTTCCAAACAGCTGTTTAATGTCCTCCAACCAAATGAATGTTAATACAGGACTAGTATTATTCTGCGTACGAAAATATCTTTTACTGTCTCACAGCATAAACTCCAGGACAGCAGTACTTTCCTAGTGCTATAAGATATGAAACTGATAGAGTAAAAGTACAGTTCTATGTTCCATTCTTTGGACTACATTCTTGCATTTTTCCCGCGTGGTTTTCAGTAAAATTATGTTTACTAGTAAAATTTAGTAAATCATACAACTGCTAAATTTATATTTATCTAAGGGTAGATGAACTGGAAGTTTCTACTCGGTATGTTGAGTATTTGAATTTGTTTGAGTTGTTGGCTTTGGCTTGATTTTTTTCTCTCTATTGAATCTGTATTAGGCAAATACATATATTTGAAATTTTTATTCATGAAATTTTCAGATTTAAAAGTGATACTGGGCAATAATGTTGCCCATTTTTAGAGTGCAGAGTATTAGGTTAGTGGATTTCTAGTACAAAAATCCAATCTGCTACTGATTAATTCTATAATATTAGTGCATTTTTTTTCATGTTTATGGAATTTAAAAAGTGATATAGGAATCTGTATTAAAGCAAAGTTCTGGTATTGGGGGGCTGCAGCGGTGGCTTCTCTGAGAATCTGCTGGAAGCTTCCCCCTTGTCCGACTTAGTCACTGGGTGGGCTCATCACTGGCCCGGACTGAGCCAACCAGGGATAGCAGTGACACCTCTGTGATAAAGTATTTAAGAAGGAAATAAAGTTTTTGTGCAGATGTCAGAGAAGAGAGGAGTGAGAAGGTGTGAGAGGAACAACTCTGCAGACACTGAGGTCAGTGGTGAATGATGAGGAGCTCCATGCGTAGTTGTTGAGATTCTACTGCAACCCATGGAAGCTCATGGTGATGCAGAGATCCATCTGCAGCCCTAGAGGACCCCACACTGGAGCAGGTGGATGTGCCTGAAGGCCATGGTGGAGCAGGTTCCTGGCAGGACCTGTGGCCCATAGGGAGAGGAGCCCATGCTGAAACAAGTGTGCTGGTAGGACTTGTGACCCTATGGGGGACCCAGCGTGTTCCTGGAAGGCTGTACCCCATGGAAGGGACCAAGCTGCAGAGCTGTAGCTGTTTGTGAACTCTCGTCCATGAGAAGGACTTAGGCTGAATAGAATGGTGGAGGACTAGACCCTGTGGGAAGAACCACATGCTGAAGAAGGTGAAGATTCCTCTCTGAAGAAAAAGCAGCAGCAGAACCAACATGGTGAATTGAACATAACCTCCATTCTCTGTTCTCCTGCTCTGCTGGGCAGGAGGAGCTACAAAATTTGGAATAAAGTTTAGCCTGGGAAGGAGGGAGTGCTAGGGGGTGATGTTTGTAGGATTTCTTTTAGTGTTCACTATCCTGCTCTGATTTTGATTCATAATAAATTCAACCAGTTTCCCCAGGTCAAGTCTGTTTTGCCCATAACAAGTGGTAAGTGATGAATGATCTCTTAGTGTCCTTAAATCATGAACCTTTTGTTGTATTTTCTCTATGGCATCCATCCAGAGGCAGAATCACAAAATCATAAACATGAAAATATTTATATAAGTACTTGTCTCTCAACTAGTTGTTAGTGAATATCAGTAAATACTTAATGATTATGACATTATTATAGGTTTTAATGAGGTTCTGTTCTAAAAGCTATGTTATTATTGAGTACTATTCAAATTTTATTATTTTATGTCTTTTTTTTGTAAATAGATACATATATTTAGAAAGGTGGAAGGCAAGATTATAGCAATATTGAGATTTGCTTTCATTTATACAGAGTATGACAGGGGAATGGAGCCCAACTGAAGAGAACAGTGAAAACAAACCTCCTCTTAATAATAATATACTGGGTCATGTGCTTCGTAGACTGATGGAGATGTTCTATCCTCCAAAACCCAAATCTTCACGTGAATTTCCTTCATTTCCCATCAAGGGATGTGTTTTGGGAAAAATGTTTAGTGGAAAAACTACCTGTGCAAAGTTTGTTGAAAAAGGTAGAGGTTGTTTGTTTGTTTGCCTAAAATTCTTTAAAATACTTATGTTAAAATACCACTCTTAAATTAAAATTGTTTGGGCAAATCCTTGCATTAATAATTCTTGAACCTCAGATGCATCTGTATTTTGCCGGGTTGGTTGCATATCATTCCTTTGTTATATGCCAAAATAAACTTAGAAACACTGGAACTTGAAAGTAATATTAATATTGTACTATGATTGTAATACTTCTTCATTGAGAATTGGAAAATGCTTTTGGTAAACATCTTTGGAGATACTAGCTTTAGAAGAGACTAGCAAGATAACTATGTGATTGTTGATAAATACTGTGAAGTAGTTATAGAGAAGAGTGAAAACAACTTACATTAGAAGCTCAAATTAAATAATTAATTTAACTGCTTGTCATAGTTTCTCTGTATATATACTCAATTCATATTGTATCTATCTAATATTTTTGTATATTAGTTTGCAATATTCAGGTACTATCTGTTGGTGCTCTGGTTCAGGAGGCCATTGAAGCTTTTCTTAATAATGAAATGAAAAGTGAACCCAGCATAATTTCACAGGAAGCGGAGAGTTCTGGAGAACAAAATGAGGTAAGATGAAATGTGTAAGGAAAAAAAAGCATGTTTGAATTTTTTTACTAAATTTCAAACTTAATGCTAAGTTTTGACAGGTAAGACTGGAAGAATCAACTTGAATTTACAGGCTTGCTTTTTTTTCTGTAAGATGTAATTTTCATTCTAATCCATTTCCTGTCATATTTGATACGAGGCCCAGGAGAACTTACCAAATTCACCACCAAATCTTCTAGAGGAGCTCCAAACAGAGCCCACCACAGGTAAGTATTTCTTGCTGCACAGATCTTCCTGTGTGTCGCAGGGCCTTGGGATACCTCAGTCTTTTGCATGTCTCAGCAGACATTTTCCCCAGCCCTCCTTTTGTGGAGAGGTCTGCAAAAGCCCTTTTCACTGCTCCTCTGACTAGACATAAGACAAGGCTTTTTCCCCATGAGGACAGCCAAAAACTGAAACAAATTTCCTGGAGAGGTAGTGTAGTCTCCATATATGTAAGTTTTCCAGATCACATGGGGTAAACATCTGAGAAACCTGGTTTGACCTTATAACTGATGCCACTTTGAGCTAAAGGTTCTATTTAATTCTCAATTTCAACATTGAGAAGTTGCTTCCAACCTGAATTTCTCAATGCTCCTATGATGCTAAGAAATTTATATACCTTCTGTATTGATTTGTTCAAAGAATAATAACAAGCCATGTACTTTCATTCTTTATCTGTAATAATGAATTTGATAGTAATAGCATCATCAAACTTTATTTTAGAATCTATTTTAGACTATTGTCCTGTTGAAAAGGATCCATCCCAGGAAGAATTTGAATTGGATAACAGTCAGGATGGCTTATCCAAGGTTAGTAGTTCAATTTTAGTCTCTTCTTTATAAAAACACATTAGTTAAAATAGTTAAGTGAATTAAATGGTGATACCTGTCCATCATTCTGAATTACTGAAATCAGCTCAAGAATTTTCTATATTTTCTGAAATATGAAAAGGGGTTATTGTGAAAATCTCTTTTTCTGTATGTTGTTTAGATTTGTACATCATGTTAAAATTCTATATTTTCTTGTGAAATCTCACTTTTACATAAGATATGGTATTTTCTATGACATTTCTGAGTTGCAAAAATGTATTTGTGCTTGCTGCTGCCAAGCAGATCATTCATCCCATGACAAGGTTTCTTTTCTTTACATTAAAAATGCTTAATTCTACAGTGATTTCTTTGGCCTAATGGTCATTCAAAATTACTTCCAAAGCTAAGATATAAAAGAATCCCTGTAAAACTAATGAATTTATGTGCTGATGTATGAAATTATCAGTGGTAGTGGAAATCAGAATAAGCTGAGAACCAGAACACTTAGTTTTAATTTCTTGGCATTCATAGCCTTAATTTCTCTATCTTGGTTTTTTCCAGCATTTTTTGGAGTGTAATCATGGAAGTCAGCCTGAGATTTCAATTAAACTAGGCATTTTTTACAATTAAAACTATTCTCCTTAATAGACCCCCAACTACTGAACATTGATAAATAACAGCCACCACCCCATTATAAATAAATAAATAGTATGTGATAGAAAATGTGGAGTCATACACTTTTCAACAACTCTTTTCAATGACTGTTTTGGATATTCTGAGCATACGTTGCACTCTTCCACAGCTATCTGTACGTGCCCAACTTGGTGCTGCATCACAGAAATGGCTGAAGAGCGGAAAAAGCGTTCCCGATGAATTACTAATAGACATCCTATTGGAAGCCATTGCGTATGATACTTGGTTTTATATACTTGGTTTTATATACTCTTATTTGACAGTAAATTTTCTCAACTACCCTGAAGCGCAGTTAGCACTTAAGTTCCTACATGAATATGATTTAAGTTGTATTACTCCTATTAGTATACTGTAAGTTACAAAATAGAATTTCCTATTTATTACTTCAGCAAAAAAGTTATTTGAGAAATCTTAAATTATACCTCTGAGCAGTCTCTATTGAGTGGTTTTGAAATCTTTATTTACCAAGGCAGCAAAATTTGTTTTGTTTCTGATTTTTTTCACTTTAATTAGACTTGATGTTATTTCCTTCTGATTTAAAAGCCATTACTTTACAAGTAATATCTGTCATATTCTGTATGCATAAGGAAATTTAATATACTGAATACGAATGGATAATGGCTAGAGCAAACTGTTCTTTCAGTTTTATTCTTAAGCTATCATTTCACTGTGTGATTCTGGTTCTCCATTTCTTTTTAGCCAAATACCACCAGAGAAGGGGTGGATTGTGGAGGGGTTTCCAATGACAATTAATCAGGCAAAGCTATTTGAAAAATCCTATACAGGGATTGATGTAGAAGCAAAAGATCCAATTTCTGAAAAGCTGTCCCTTGCTATAGATCCCAGAGCCCCTAACGAGCCTCCTCCTACCTCACCTGCATTTGATGTTTCTATATTATTGGATATTTCAGACAGTCTGGTACTGAAACGTGCAGCTAACGTAAAGTGTAAGTTTCCAATTCCTGTTAACAAAGTAAAATGACAAGCAGATATATGTAAGTTGTAGTTATTAATGCAAAATAGCATTACTGGACAATTTGTATATATCTCACAGTATCACTTTTATTAATTGTGCCTTGAATACTTCCAGGTTATTTCAAATACTTCTGTTTGTTTCAGTCAAAGGCAGATCAGAAGTGTGCAAGTGCATGTGTATATGCTCTTTTGTATTTATACGCTCTTATACAGTTCACTGTTGTATTTGAACTCTAACTGCAGCTGAGATAGCACAGTGGTCAGTGTTAGATATCACATAAAACAGCAGCTGGAAAAAACTACAAGTTATAACAGATGCAGAATATACTGCATTACAAATGAGTGTCTGTAAATAGTGTTTTTCTTCAGGAGACACACCTAGAAAAGGAAAAAGGAAATTATAAACAGAGGGATGCGCCAATATTCATTCCCTGAGAGTGCCAGAATAAATTCCATATTGATTACTTACTTTGCCTTGTCTTCAGTTATTCATTGAATGATCAGAAATCTAAGTCAATTCTGGCCAACTGAGGCAAAGGCATTAAAGGCTTTTTGTGAGCTGTTTCACTTCCAGACCACACATTTTAAGACCTTGGTGAAACAGAAGCTTTTTAATGAGTATGTCATGTATTATCCAAATTATGAGGAGATTCTTCTTTGATTTTCATTGCAGTGCATAGATGGCAAATAGCTTGAGTTAAAGCACCATTTACATTTAGCTTTTATGTATGGGTAGGAGTGAGAATGGGAAAAAAATCTTTGAAGCTTTTGGTAAAAATCTGGTGAGGATAAATGTACAGACACTTGAAAATTGCTGATTTTAAAACCTTGTGCTGCCAAAACACTTGTAACATGTCATTGTATTTAATATAATTCCAGAAACACAAATAGAATTTCTTTCATATGATGTAAATGTGATGGTAGAGAGAGTCAACAGAACAATTAAAAATCAGAATTCTTTTAAAATGGTGTATTTCTAATGAATTAAAGGCTTTTTAAAATTTAAACAAGACTCAGAAAGAGAGAATGCCTTGTCTTTTCATGAACTGGAAGTTCCATTCATTGTAAAAAGTAGGTACTTTGGATGAAACTGGGGACAATACCTTCTAATTGGTAGAGTAGATATGCCTGAAACAGTTACCCACAGGAAAGCTCCATCTCTTCAACTGTGGGGAGATTCTTATGGCTGAAAAGCACCCATTAGGAAGTGTCAGTGCTATAATTGGCTATGCACTTGAACATAGGAAGAGGTAGGACATCCTGTTGGTGTTGGATGGTACCCAAATTTTAAGTTACAAAATGTAAGATCAAGGAACACTGAATTTGTTCTTAAAATTATTATCTTAGTTTGGGTGAATAACTGTCTGAATAATTGCCTTTTTCAATATATGCTTATATATTGGTTTTCCACACATTAGATAAAAGAAAGGCATCTCAGGCTGAACAGAGCAGCGATCAAAATTCAGATGCCCAATTCCTAGAAGAGAAGATTGACTTGGCCAGGGAGCAGGTGCTACATAGGTAAGTTATATGAAGTACAAAAAGAACACTTCAGCTACATATAGGCATATGACTGATCTGAATCTCATATGTGATCCTGGATAACACTTACATGCTTAATGTTAAGAATTTACTTAGATCTTTCTATAATGTGGAGCATAAAGGATATTTTCATTTTCTGCACAATATAAATTCTCCTGGAAAATAAGAATTCATGTGTTTTGATTCTCCAGGGTATTGTTCCTTGGAGAATTCAGTTTATAGGTATATATTGCATGAACTACGTGTATGCATTCTATATATATATGTGCACTTATATCTGAGGTCTGTCACATATGTGACAGCCCTTAAGTGAAATACACTTGAGTTAGACATTTTGTAAAATGTTATTTTCCACTTCTACATTTACAAAAACAACTTAGTTTTCTAATTTAAGTTGAATCACTAGATGTTTAACTTTACATAAAGAGGAAAATAAAGAAAAATTCTTCCTTTTGAATATCTGATACTTGTAATTGTTTTAGACTATTATATTAAGTATTACTATTGGTTTAATTGTGATATTAGAAATTAAATACAGGTTGTGACATGAACGAATAAGAAATAAATTTTTAGTTAACAATAGAATTTTAAAAACTTTCTTATATTTAAAATGATGGCATTGATGTGGGTGGAGTTGTTTTAGTGTTAAATTAGATTATCTGCTTTTTGTTTTAGTTATCAATTTTAGAAAATGTTTTGTTTTCCATTAGTTAGGTTTTAATTTCATACCTTGATATGATTTTTATAGAATTTCAGGCTTCCTAAAGACATGGCCAAAATTAGAGAAATGGTTTTCAGTCCATCAAAACAATCTAGTGAAAGTAAATGCAGAGACAGAAGAAAGTCTTGTGTGTGAAACAGTGAAGGAAATTATAATAGAAGAAATTATGAAAAATCAGGATAGAAGTAAGTTTTCATAGTCTTACTTTACAGAATTCAGTAACAAAAGACTGTTGTTTTTTAATTAACACTAATAATCACTATATCAAATTATATGTCAACCTACATTTTTGCTGCCCCTGAAAAAATCTGAGGATTTGCCAGTTAGTGATAACTGCACCAGAACCCTGAACTTTTCTGTTGTGCTTTCACATATTTCAGAGTATATGGACCAATTTCACATAAAATTTAAGGCATTAAGTTCTTTCTTCCTGGTTTAAAAATTACACCCAGCATCTTCATCTATGAGATAGCATAGCATAATTGCATAAGAAAGTCCAATTTGCTATTATGAACATATAGTCAGTATCATATATCAGTAGCAGCATAAAAATGTGGAAATGTGGATAAGTAGAAGTAGTTTTGACAATTAATTTGGTACATCTTTGTTTCATTTTTCTTCCTTATTACCTAGAAAAAAGAAGCATCATGTAAACCAGTAATAGTGACCTCTAAATAACTAGGTTTTTTCGTAACTATTATGACAAAATCTTCATGTGTCTTCTATCACCAAAAGGAAAAAAACCAAACTTGAAAAGCACTAGTGACAGTAAAAGTTTATCCCACTGCTCCTGTGCAAGATTTCTAGTTCATAGATTTCTTTTATATTCTGGGTATATAATTAATGGCCCTGCTAGATTCAACAGCAAAATTCCTATTGTAAATGGAGTGAAGATTTTCTAGTCAGACTGCAACTGTAATATAGAAGTATTTAAGGGCTATTTACTCTCCAAGGAAAAATAATACCTGGGGTCAATTAATAAAGTTTAATTTCATATCTGTGTTCATAGCTTCCAAGCTGCCCTTCACTATTAGGCTCATATAAGCAGAATAGAGTATCAGGTTAGTCAAATATGTTTTCCTTTTAGTGAATCCATGCTGACTACTCCTGATCAGCTTCTTATCTTCCATGTGGATAGAGATGGTCTCCAGAATGATGGGCTTCATCACCTTTCCATGGATTGAAGTGAAACTGACTGACTGGTGTCACACAGCCCTGTGTCCTCCTTGCCTGATGTGAAGACCAGGGTGACATTTGCTTTCTTGCAGTCCTCAGGCACCTCTCCTGATCTCCATGGCCCTTCAGACATGATCACGAGCTGGGAGCTCATGTCTGCCAGCTAGCTATTATGTCTGCCAGCTCCCTCAGCATTTGGGGATGCATCCTATCAGGGCCCTTGGATTTATGGATGTCAAATTTGTTTTGGTGTTAACTGATACAGTCTTCCTCGAGAACTGCTGATTTCATGAGTATATTTTTGATGAACAACACCTGATTAAAGAAACAGTGAATCTGTTCCATTATTTTGAACCTGTGAGAGTAGCAGAGATGTCTAATTCTGTTTATTGATACTTCAAATATATTTGGAAGTACTAATTTCACTTTTTTTATCAAGGGTCTGCTGAAGAAATTGCACCAGAAGAAAATGTCTCACCAGTTATAGATGAAGAAGAGGTTTTACCAGTCACAGATGAAGAAGAAAAAGTTTTACCAGTTATAGATCAGCCATCTCCCTTTCCTGAGGCACCACCAATGATTGAACCAGGATCAGATGAATGGATTTATGTAGATGAACCACTTCCCCAGGTACACTAATTCCTGACTGAAAATCTTAAATTTTTCTTCATGTTTTATGTATGTCCTACCTAAACCTTTTGCATCATTGGATATTGGGTTTTTTTCAGTATTTTTCAATAAAAGGTATGCTATTGCTTTGTGATCGATATACAAAGAACAGGTGCTACTAAAATACATAAAGTAAGGAATCATACTTTCAAATGTAATTTTGTTTTTAATTCTTCGCAGTTATCATGAAGAACAGAACTGCCAAAACAGAAATGCTTTTTACTATTATGAAATACTAATACAAACTTAATAGATCACTTTTCTTCTCTGACGAGAGTGAGTTTTGGATCTCATACAAAGAGTAAGAATGAGGAGAGTGTGCACTAATCTTTCTCCTAGTATATTTTTTCCTAATATTTTATCCCCAAGGATATCTACTCAGATTCTAGTGATCTGAAATTTAGGGGTTTTCTGAAATGGCTATATATCTGCATCTTGTGCTTAGTAGCTATCAATAGACTTTTCTTCCATGATTATGTGTTTTAGTTGGTTTAATAGCTTTTTTGAAGCCATTTACTTTTTCTTCTCTGTGACATAGCTTGTATAATTATGTTAATTCTGAAAAAATATTTCTGTTTCTTCACTTTAAACCATGATCTTTGCTTGGATCATTTGGTGACCCTGATTCATGGTGACACTAATTCACATATTGAGAGATATAATGAATAATAATTCTATAATAAACCTCTGAGGGCATTTAAGACATGACCACCATCTCTTAAATATTCATTTTGCTGAATGTTGCTTTTGGTCTCCAATCCAGTTATAATCTGTTCTAGTTCTTCTGTAAATTTTTTGAGAGGAGCAGCTGGGAGTGCATGCAGTTTTTGAGATGCAGATTTTTCAAGGGTGGACAATGATGATTTGAAATATGTTCTGTAATTGTTTTCCTAATGTTTTCCTGTTAACTGCAGTCAGCTTTCATATGCTGGGTTTCCTCTGGCCATGGCCTTTATTTACATTTCAAAACAGTCAGTCAGTCAAACATCATTTTTGCAACACTAGGCAGTCAGCTTAGATTTTTATGAGCTCAAACAGCTATGAATGACTAAATTTTCTTACTTCAGTAATCATTCATTGTCATCACTTATTTTATAAGCATATCCAAAACAACCATTACTGGAATATTCTGCTGGAATTTCCCATTCCTTTAGAGACCTACCACTTTTTCCCAAAGTAATTCACAGGATAAAAGTATATGTTGGTACAGTGTCTGTAATCAGCTGTAAACCAAAAGAAATACATAATGAAAAAAAAATCAATAATATGATTTCATGAAATAATATTTTTGTGTATTTGGTAATGCTACAGATAAATTAATTACCAATGAATAAATCAATTAATCTTTGATGTTTTTAAAAAATTCACAGGAGATAATTGATTTTTTAGTACCTTACTGGGAAATGGTAGAAAATACATATATGAATACAATCAAAACTGTACTTAGATGTCTAAGGGATGAACAGTACACTATAATCCATTACACAGCAGATATTAGGTAAGTAGGAATAGTATCTTATTACATTAATATTAGCATTTTGTATTTTTCATGGACCATTCTGTAACCCAAAAGTTATTTTTACTGCAATTTACAGAAAAAATTTTCAAAATTATTTGAAACGTCCACATCTTAAGCAGGAGTTTGTATCTCAGTGGCAAAGAGATTTTAATTCAATTGCTGATGAGCTGCAAGATGATGAAGAAACAAAAGCTGAACTACACCAAAGGGTTACTGTAAGTAAATGACAGAAATTACACTATACTGTAGACTATTATTTGCTTGTATACAAGCTTGATATAACATGAATTATTTCCTTCGTTCTTCCTCTTTGCAGTTCTTCTTAAACTATGTCATTTCCTCTTGTGCATAATTTGTCCTTTAAAATTAGTCCTCTGTTGCCCATAATTTTCTTACATCTTTCTGTGGTATTGTGGTACACAATACACAATAAATATTTCTCTGCTCTCTTTTATTTTTACATTTTGTCTTTTTCAGAGATTTCACAAGTTGAATATTTCTATCACAATCTAAAAAATCTTGGCAGTATTTTATTTTTTCTGTAAATTATATATGTTAATCTATGCTTTCTAAAACTGATTCTTACTAAGTACATAGAATTTTTTGGGATGTTTTGATTCAGGTAGATCTTTTCTAGGTCATGTCCTAAGCGTTCTTTTTTCACAAAAATCCATAACTAAATGTCCTCACAAATTCAGAGCCAGATTTAGTATAAGCCAAAAGTAGAGCTAGTTTTGAATTCATCAGATTCCATTCCAGAACAGACATGATTTTTAGTTGAGTACTATCAGAAATGCTCCCCAAAAAGGAGAAAAGGAATACTGACAACATTTTTAGCTGAAGGGAAGATTTGAGGAATAATGGATTAATTCATCTGCAATGGAAAAAGCATTGGACCTCCTTTTCCATAGAAATATTCCAAGACACTGGAGTACAAGATTGAAAAATCATCCATATTCCTAATTTCTACTGAATGGAATTATAAAAAGTCTAGACTCACTCTGTCCTTTATTTTAGAAAGATAAATATTTGGCCTTTTGCTCATAAGAGAAATCAATGTTCAAATTATGTGAAGAGCAGGTTATACTTCCATATGATGAAGTGAAACTCAGATACTATGATAAGCATAAGCATTTTGGAGTTAATATATGATTTTCAGAATTATTTTTTTAAATAACCCATTCACTCCTTGTGAATCCCAAACCTATAGGTGATTGTGAAGGTGATCTTACTCTATGCTGTTAAAGCATGCTCATTGTATTGCCTTGAATGTATGAATTCTGTCAGCCATCCTTGTTGTTAGAAAGAAAGAGGAAATGAAGAGAGCGACAATCTTCATAATGTTTTTCCTCAAACTCACAGATGACTCAACACTATCATCTCAGCTGGACCCTTCCTAAAACACTGGAAAATATCAGCTGTAATATCCGAAAAATAAATTTCTATGATATCAACTGGGAAATGTAAAAAGTCACCCCATTTTGAGATGTATGTAAAATTCCTTAAAGGCCCAAAACCCAGAGAGCAGCCAAGACTTTGGCCGGATGTTATGGTTTAACTCCAGCCTTCACTCAAGCCTCACACAGCTACTGACCCCCCACCAGTGGGATGGGGGAGGGAACTGTAAAAGTGAGAAAGCTCATAGCAACAGGCAAAGCAAAAGCTGTGCACAGAAGCAAAGCAAACAAGGAATTCATCCACCACTCTCCATGGGTAGGCAAGTGTGTGGCCATCCCCAGGAAAGCTGGGTCCAAACACATGTAATGGTGATTTGGAAAGACAGACACAACCACTCCGAGTGTCCCCTCTGCTTCCTTCTTCTCCCTCTGCTTTATATATTGAGCATGGTGCCATATGGTAGGCAATGTCCCTTTAGTCATCTGGGGTCAGCTCTTCTAGCTGAGTCCCTTCCCAGCTCCCTGGTACCCACAGCCCCATCGCTGGTGCGTTGGGTGAGGAGCACAAAATACCTTGGCTCTGTGCAAGTGCTGCTTAGCAATAAAGAAATCATCCCTGTGTTATCAGCATCATTTCCAGCACAAGGCCAAACCATAACCCGTACTCACTGCTCTGAAGAAAATTAACTCTTCCCAGCCAAAACCAGCACACATGCTAAATATCCAAACACAGAATTACTGTGGATAAAATACACTTCAGCAGTACATGTCTATCTGTCTTTCAGCAATTTCTCCAAATTCTCTCTCATTGCATTGTTATCATTGAATATGATCAGTTACTTGCTCTCACTACTTCTCTTGTTCCAAATAGGAGAGGATGCAAATGCATCCATTTTTAGTTTTTTCACCACCTTACTACAAGAAAAGGAGAGAGAAGCTGCTTCACTCTGAAAAGAGAGGGAAAAAAAGAAGATACTCATAAAACATGTTTTTAGCTTCTGCCAGAGGAATATAACTCACTGTATTCCTCTGCAGTTTTCTCCATTGCTTACAGTAAATCAAAACTATGACTTAAATAATATGAGGACAAAGAGTAAAATCCTTCTTGTTACATGTTTAAGAAAGATACTGGAAAGAGCTGTACATCAGTTTGTAGAAAACATTAGTGTGGTTTTTTTTATGCAATACTGCGTTTATGTGAAAGTTTTTTTGTGACAAAGGGGCTGCAGAAGTAGATTCTGTAAGAAAGCATGGCAGCTGTCAGACAGAAGTGAGAAAATGTAACAAGCAGCTCTATAGTCACCAAGGACAGTGAAGAAGGAGGAAGAGGAGGTGCTTCAGGCACTGGAGCAGAGATTCCCCTGCGGCCTGTGGAGAAGGTTGTGGTGATACAGGTTGTTCCACGGAAGCCCATGGAGGACTGCAGGGAAGGAGATTTCCACCTTGCAGCCATGCAGTCCACCCAGGCTGTATCAGATGGACATGCTGTGAAGGAGCAGCAGCCCGTGGAGAGCCCAACCAGAGCAGGTTCCTGGCAGGAGCTGTGGCCCATGGAGTATGCAAACTGGAGCAGTACAGTCCTAAAGGGCTGCACACACAGAAAGGATCCACACTGGAGTGGTTGTTGAAGAACTGAAGCCTATGGGAAGGACTTGCATTAGAAAAATCCATGGAGGATTCCATGGGAGGACCCTCATCACGGAGCAGGGAAAGAGTGGCAGATAAAAATGTATAATTAACTCACCTAATTATTAATTCCCCATTTTTCCTGTGTCATTTAAAAGAGCGAAAAGATAGGACTGAAAAGTCTTTCCAGGCTTAAATAAGCCCAGGAAGCAGAATGGATGGGGGAAAGGTGGTTTTAGGTTTGTTTTATTTCTCATTATTCTACTGTTATTAATTGGCATTAAATTAATTGCCCCAAATCAAGTCTGTTTTGCATACGATGGTAATAGGTGAGTGATCTCCTCATCATTATCTTGATGCATGAACTTTTCCATCATATTTTCTCTCCCTTTCCTGTGAGGAAGAGTGATAGAGCAGTTTGGTGCACAGCTGGCAGCCAGCCAGGGGCAACTCACCACTGCCAATAGATATTCACACGCTAAAATATTTTTCATCCAGCAGCATATCATTATGTGAATATTCTACAATGTGAGCAGCCATGAATATCTGATTGCCTGCACTTTGACTACCTTTTAGCCATCATTGTTGTGTTAGGTAGCCCAGGGACTTCCCCGTGGCTTTTGTCCAACAGAGGATAAGTCTGAAGTCTTCAGACTGGGGAGAGATACAGAATCTGACATAATAGGTTGCAGCTAAGACCTGGTGAATATGGAATCACTTCACCAGAAGCCTAAGCTCTTCTCCTTTTCTTCTGTCCCAGAACAGGTCATGTAGGGTAGAACTGGCTGGTGCCAGAGACATCTCATCTTGTCCTACTTTAGCACTGTATTTAACAGCACTCTTCTATTATTCTTCTATTTAACTCCACTCTTCTTCTCTTACACGTAGTGGCCTTTTTCCATGCAGAGATGGCAATAAGGAACAAAGGGGTGCATAATGTTTTATGCTTAGTAGGCCTCGGTGCTGTCAGTGACCCCATATTGTTATTTGACATAGTCACTAGCTGAAGAGCCCTTAATTAAATGAACTTCAGGGAAACCTGGTGTGGAAGTGACTCAAGTTTGAAAAACACTTGAAATCTGACACAGTTTTCTCAGTATTTTTCATATTGCCCATCCCCTGAGAGTACTATTCTTAGCATATTAATTAGCAGACCATTCAAGTGCAGAGTTGTTGGTACAGTTGGGAGCTTAGCTCTTCATAGTTTTATATTTGTCTAGCTTAAGTAGATTCTTAGCTCTTCATAGTCTTGTACTTGTCTGGCTTAGGTAGATTCTTTGTAGACTCCTTGAAAACAAAGTTAACAATTTCCTTACTATAGCACTAACTATTTCACAAACTTTTCTTGAATTACCACAACACTCACATGAGATAAAAGAGTGGTTCCCCTTTTTATTAAACATATAGAAATAGCAAGGAGAATTCTTCTCTGCCTGAGAAAAGCAAGGCTGCCTGCACACTGAACACTTATCTTTGTGTTCTTCTCTCTCTCAGCCTTCTATAGGCATGTGACCTGAGCAGGTGTTAATATTTATAACAATGCAGGAAAAGCCCCAGATAGAAAGTTGCCTTATACACAAGCAAAAAAAAAAAAAAAGTTATCTTTCATAATTAATTGCCATATTTGATTTTGTGTTTTAGGACCTAAGAGATCTACTCTGGGATATCTGTGACATCAGAAGGGAAGAAGCAGAGCTGGAACGTATTGGTATCATGAATGAAGAGTGGTTATCAGATCATAGGGGGATTGTAATGAACCATTTCTTTACACTTATGCAGGTATGGACTGCTACAGTAAACCTGAGAGAAATTTCATATGGTTGGCTCCAAATAAGTGAAGGATTAAAAACTACTTAAGCAAATGTTCATGTGTTTTCTGAATTTATAGACAAAGATAAGAGACAAAAAAAGAGATGACATTCCATACATTCAACTTTGGAATACAGGAAAGATAAAGAAAAATACCATTCTTGTTGTTCAACCCCCAGAACTTTCAATCTCTACTATATACTGCTACTTTTTGCATTTTTTGAACTCCAATGAATCATCTTGAGTTTTGTGACAGAAACTCAATCCTTCTGTGATCATATTGACATTGCCTTTTAATTTATGAATTACATCATTCACAGCTTGATGTTATAGTATTTCCCATATCTCAATTTAATTTCACTGATGTAGCTTGAAATTTTATCTGCTGACCAACAAAAAGAAACTCCAAAAAATCAAGTTATGTTTTGAGATTGAGATGTAATTTGCTGCTGTTGTTCAAATATGACCCAGCTTTCAGATATGTAACTTCAAAGTTTTCAAGAGTCCGTTCAGTCCTGCAGTAAAGTAAGATTTCCCTGTTTACTGCTGTTCTAGTTGCATAAATTTAGTTTAGAATTGGATTGGAGTGCTCTAGACTAGACTAGGCTAGACAGGCTTTTGTGCAAACTGAAGTGGCCGTTCTGTGAAAGTTATGGCAAATTTAAATAAGACAATGAAAACAGTGTTTTAAACACATGCCTTGTGATGCTAATTTAGCTGAAAAAGCCAGGCCTCAGCAGTTTAGGTTGGTCTTTCAGCCCTTTAATTCTCTCTGCTATTTTTGTATGCTTAATAAAAAGGGGAACCATTCTCTTATCTCATGTGAGTGTTGTGGTAATTCAAGAAAAGTTTGTGAAATAGTCAGTGCTATAGTAAGGAAACTGCTAACTTTGTTTTCAAAAAGTGTACATAATGCCCTAAATAAAGATTTTGGGACACTGACCCAAAAGGTCAGTGATGTTTGTTTTATTTCTCATTATTCTACTGTTATTAATTGGCATTAAATTAATTGCCCCAAATCAAGTCTGTTTTGCATACGATGGTAATAGGTGAGTGATCTCCTCATCATTATCTTGATGCATGAACTTTTCAATCATATTTTCTCTCCCTTTCCTGTGAGGAAGAGTGATAGAGCAGTTTGGTGCACAGCTGGCAGCTAGCCAAGGGCAAAAGGTCAGTGAGAGGTCAAAATATCGAATAACTGCTGACTATCTGAACCCCTCATTGGTCCTGTAACTAGAATATTTATAGTCCTGAATATTTTAAAAAATCCATCTTGAACTGTGTAGATGAAGGAGACAATGTCATACTACAGAGCTTAAAAATTTTATTATTCTCCTTTTATATGAAGTTATATGTTTGTAGTCCTACTTCTAACAGAATTTCATGGGCATATATGATAGAGTTCAGAGGAGATTCACTTTGAATCTAATTTGATCTGTCTTTTGTGGATATGCATAATAACTGTTTAAAATTACTATGTTTTTTTTTTTAATCAAGAAAAATTTAATAGAAAACATTTCTTCTTGCTTTACTTAGTACATATTCCCTGAAATAAATGAATTATTAATCCTAAAACTACAGTACTATAACTTTATGTAATAACTATTCTTCTTAGAAGCAGCCAAAAAGAGGCTGCTTTGTTATTGAGTTCTCCATTTGTGGGGTTTTCTGTTGGAGGTTACATATATTCCTCAGGTGGCTCTGTAACTGTGTAAACATAGATTTGTATAGATGCCGTTTATCAGATTTCATTTCTTTCTATGTACAGTTATACTAGAAGATATTTCCTCCTTAACTTATGGATAAGTGCTGGTTTACACCACAAAGGTTTTATCCTTTGTTTTGCGAATGTGGTTTTGTGCATTTTCCCATGAATATTTAGTACTGTTTTGTCAGTTAGAAACTAACACCATACTGAATCAATAAATCAAAACATGACAGGTGTTAAATGTTTCTTGAATCTTACTTAATTTCTTCTGAGATGATTCACACAAAAAGATCACGACACTTAGGTGTTCAAGATTACTTAGGTCCAGAAAAACTGTATCATAAAATTTATCATTTTCTCCATTACATAGCCCTTTTTATTTTATGTTTTTAAGCCTTTGTTTCTCCTGAACAAGAAGATACATGTAATTTGTCAGCACTAGTGTTCTTGCTACTGGGAAATATATATTCATCAAAATATATTGTAATTAAATTTAATGCATTGAACATTATTTATTGTAAATAACTTTTCCCATTTTAACAATTAAGATTCTTATTACTGCCTAGAAATGTCAGTGTGAATACATTATAGATTTAAGTAGAAGTATGTATTCAATGTACTATAAATTTTTAAACAAATATGACTGTGTTTCTTGCTCTCCCTCAAGCTCTTAAGATTTAGAATTGCTTTTGCTAACATGTGATAACAGAAATTTCTATGGTATGTTGAATTGCAATCTCTTTGTCCTTTCCTCTTCAGATTGAACTGGATCGTTTCCAAGATACAAAGCGGCTTCTTCATGACTATTACAGGGCAATGGAAGGAAAAATCCCAATAGAAGACACTCAGGATTTTACTAGAATCCCATTGTTAGATATTATTAATGGAGAGCAGAAGGAAGATCAAGACAAATCAAGAAGGTAGAAATACACCATAAAATTGAGCAAATAGAACACATAAAATGAACAAATAGAATGCACTGATATGTTTTTGGAGTATATGGAATTATGTGTGTGTATTTCAAAGGATGGAGAAATGAGAAATTTTTAACCAGGGATTATAGTCAAATGATGAATCTCAAATAATTTTAAAGATTACATTTACCCATCATTTTTTACTTATTTACCTGTATCATATTCACCAATGCATCACTGAATTGCAAAACATTTTAAAAGCTGCATCAGGAGGAAATCTACTATTAAAATAATGTTTCCTGCTTTCCTTTATATCGGTGATAGTTTACAGCACAATTCTCACATATGTAAAGTAAAGTATTGTTGTGGAATATTAGTTGGTTTAAAATTTGTGTCAATAAATAAAACTAAATGTTACAAATTTTATGTAAATTTAAATATAATTAACTGTTATGTAATAACAGATGTAAATCAAAGCAGCCTACAGAGAGGCACCAAACTGAATGCCATATTAAAAGATGAGGGATACCACCTGATACTTTCACAATATAGAAAATGCCACCAGTAATAACACCTGGTTTTTTTAACTTAATTAGAGTGAATTTAGAAATTATCTGAGTAATGAAACTGTGTCTAATCCATGTGGAATTCATCAGCAGATCACACAGTCATTTGATGTAGTTTTATCCACCTGTTATTATTTTTAGTCGTTACACTTAAACTGGACATTTTTCTGGCCATACACACACCTCCTCACTCTTGGTCACAAGGGAAGTTCCTCCGTTTTTCTTTGCTATTGCAAATTCTGAAAATACCATTTCCATTCTTTCAGTATATACTCCAATGTAGACATTAAGACTTTTTATAAAGCGGCATCTAAATTATTCCTTGTATTTTATTTTTGAGGATTCCTCTAGCTTCTTGGAAACCACCTTCACCAACTGATACTGAGTCAGAAAAAAGTGGAACTCAGAAGAACAGTCTTCAGGCTAAGAGTTCTGAAAGTGGAGTGACCACTTGCAGGAATGATAAAAATCTTATTACTGATACATGGCAAACAGTAGTAACAGCAGTATCAGATATGGTATGGAATGTTTTATTTACTTAAAGATTTCTGGATTTTACAGTCAAAGCCTCCCCATTCAGCAGGCAGCCTAAACACATAATCTTTGTATTGTTTATCTCAGTTTCATATGTCTTGCTCCACCATTAATATTTCTATTGAGTATGTTTGTTGTTCTATGAAGAAAATGTTGGAGTCTGTGTTTTCAGCACCTCCATATTTATAACTAAGCCTTTCATTCCATTACTGAGAAATATTTCAAATGTTGCCTCTTTTTATCTTCTTCCATGATAAACTCTTCTCTTATCCCTCAATAGAAGTGTGAGAAGATGGATAAGTTTAATCCTTGCTGCAATGTTTGCTCAAACTTTTTACATGTTCAGACCTATGGTTACGTTCTTTTTTCTATATAGCTTAAAGTCAATTAGGTAAGCTTTTCAAATGGTTGATTTCTAGGTAAGATTTTTATTGTCTCTTTGATAATTTAAAATAAATAAACTTCTGCCTCCTTATAATGTAGCTGTAGGCTTGCTTTGTGTACTGTTGATTCTTGCTTTTCTAATGTTTTCCTCAAGCACAGGCAGTGACTGCAAGAATTAAATTTCAGTATGCCTCTGTCTTGTGTTTCTGCTGCAGAATTTTATTTTTGATAAATAATCAAAATTTAGTCAATTAGTTAAGATATCACCTTTGTTTTTTTTAATATGTCTACTTCTCATCAAGTACGTTCAGCAAGCATAGGCTATTTAAAACAGTAGTTGCACAGATCTGATACTTTTACTATACTATGTGTGACTGTGGTGTCAAGGTAACAGCTGAAATAGAGTTTAGAGAAATGGAGGAAGAAAAAGAACGTCAGCTAAAACAGAAACCTTCGAGAGCTGCGCAGAAACAACCAGGCAATGTGGCTGGGAAAGATAGCAAAGGTGCCAAAAAGGCGTCTTCCAAATCACCTCCTAAAAAAAAAGGTATTTAAAATGCAGGCTTTGTTTTAGCAGTGCTTGAAATAACTTGAATGTAAATATATGAATAATACAGAAATTAATAACCCAAGACATTTAATTAGGATTTAATTTCTCTTTTAAAATGGGATGTCAGTATAAAAAGCTGGTAGTGATAAAGGAGGGGAAAGGCTTTTGAATGGCAATTGCATTTCTTTAAACATGTGTAGTTGTTATATGTAGAAATAAATATTCTAAAGGGAAAGTAAATATTTTTTCTTCATATTCTGTATCAGAATGGAACAGTTAAAGGTAGTTTATGAATAAAATTCTGTTAAATTGTGCCTACTTGACAGCTGAAGTGCTAAAAAGAGCAGATTCCTATTGACGTAGATCTTGCACATAGGTCTGGCAAGAACCAATCCCACCAGGTGAAAATGGAAAATTTATTTCCAGGAGAGAAAAACAGGCAGTGTTCTGGAAGAAATTGTGGCATGCAAGGCTGTTAATACATTTTCTCACAATTATTTCCTTGTTCAGATAGTAGTTTATGTAATCTTCACCTTTTGTCTGCAATATGTCGTAACTTCATTAGGAAGTGAGGCCTGTAGCCTAAACTTTGGTGTCTTTTGTTAAGACACTCTACATAGCAAGAGAGAGGTTCAAGCCCTGTGGGTGTAAGATAGCCTGAAATTTGTGTACTCCAAATGAGAAAGCTGTAACTTCAGAAATATTGTGCATAACACAATATTGATTGTTGAAAGTCAACAAGTTGACTTTTTTTTCTGTGACAGGAGTTTCATTTATACTATGCTCAGTTCTTTCTCTCTCTAGGTATTTCTGCCCATACAGAGTGAACAGAAGCATAGCCTTGCAAATATGTAGCCAATTGTGAGTCCCAGGAAGCCTTAGGCTTTGTTTAGCATCTCAGTTTAGCCAAGAAAGCAGCAGATTTTCAGACTTCCTGAAAAGTTTTGTGATAAAACTTAGCAGCTGTTTCATGCTAGTTTGAAATTTGTGGATTGCTTCTTGGAACCAAATTTTTGTTCAGACCTGGTACAAGATTATCTGAAATAACAAAACCAGAACTGCAGCTAGAAATTTGTGCATTCTTCCTAATAGAAGATGAACTGATGGATTTGTAACTAAAGTATTGACTTTGATTTCATTTCAAATACAGTGTTACTGTAGTGTTTCTGTAACATGACAACTACCTAGGACAGAGATATGGCTAGTAACAGAGTGATTCAACTTATCACATGTAGCTTTATCACTTGTAAAATTGACCATTTGTTTTGTGTTGACCTTATGTATCATGCAGATATCATTCTATTTTTTCTGTAACATCTCCATCTGCTCTTCTTCTAGGATAAAGCATTTACAAATATTTTAATATTGTTGAGTAATAGTAAGACATGTGGCAACAGAATTCCATGAAATCTCTAAAAACGTGAAAATACCTATCTGTTCACAGATAAGTCAGAACAAGGTAGAAGTGCAAGTTTGAAGTGGCATGAAATAACAGATCTTTTTTTCAGGTTTTTCTTTATAATAGCATAATTCTTTTCACTGCTTTGATGGTAACTACTGCCATAACATTTTTACTATAGTTTGTTAAATTTTAATTTATTCCAGAAGAAACATGTCAAAAGACATGTGTTAATGTTCTCACTGTGATAAAATTGGTAAATACTAGGGTCAAACAGGACATTCTGACCATTTAGGGTCAAATGAGAGGCACACTTATTCAGTCATGATCTTCCATGCAGAAATACATTTTAGGATGCTATTTTACCAACTTTAGTACAGTTGTATATACTGGGGTATTTATATGCAGTATTTACCTTAGCATGACTTGCAGATCTAAATCACGTTTGGCACCTGAGTATCCACCTTTGGATTCTCATAAATGGTCACACCAAGTAATGTGGAAAATGAAATTTTTCATGATACACAAATTTACAAGCAAATCCAAGACTGAAAGGTCTGTTTTCATGCAGGAGCAAAAGCCAATCCGGTTCCTATAGACCCAGAAGAATTAAGGAAAGAAGAACTGGCACTTAAAATAAAGCAAGAATATTTCAGTGCCTTGAAACATGAGGGTATGTTACTATTTGGTTACTTATGTTGGTAAATGATTGTTATTCCTAATTTGACAAGTATGGTAGTCGATACTAACCAGAGACAGCAGGCAAAATGGATTGGTAAGAAAGAAAAAGGAGAGTCTGTCACGTCTGGGGAAATCAGGGAATATTTTTAGTGTGGTAATCATCAGTCATTCTGTGGTAAATATACTAAAGGTAGTAATATGATTTTCATTCCTTTTATCTTCTGTTTCATTTCATCTAATTTAATTTCACGACTAAGCAAATATTCATCCTGAGAGATAAGATTTTGCATAAGCTGTTACTCACACTTCAATATTCAATTGAATTGGACTAAGTATTTGAGATGTTTTGTTCTGGGAAAGAATTTTTTGGCATTTGCATATATCATTGCTTTTTTTCTCTGATTCCCTCCTCTTCAAGCAACATGGGATTCAAGTAGCAGGACACAGATTTTGTTTGTTCTTCCAAACTGCTTTATGGACAGACTCTTCCAAAAACTACATATTGTTCAGTCATTCTGTCTCTTTTTCTGTCTTACCCAATAACTTTCAAACAAAATGGTTCATTTCAGCCAAAAGGACATGTCTGAAGAAAGGAAGTCCCAAATTGAAAATGCTTTGAGAATTTTTTTAAGATAGGTTTAGACTAGAAGAAAGACTGTTTTATCATTAAAGGGAAGACAGAACCAGCTTTTATTGAGTCTATTCGGCAACAGTTGGCAAACCCATCATTACATGGTACCTCTTTGGTGGGCTAGCTATTACGTTGTATTTTATTATGAAAAATAGAGGGCAAGCAGCAGTTATCAAACAAACCACAAACTCATAAGGCTTCTTTAGATCCAGTCAGACAAAATGCTTATACACCTACATCTTTGAATATGGTTTAATACAAAAGCTGTTCAAGAATAAAAATTGCAAGATCTTGGAATAATGAAAATAATAGTAATAACTTTGAAGATCCTAATTGCATGAAGATGAATTTTAGTGATTCATTAACATGTATTTTTTGTCTTGACATTGCTTTATTTTCATCCTATTTTAAGGAAAAAAACCCAAGACCTAAGGAAGGCTGAACACATTAAGCTGTATTTCCTATTTGCACAGGCACAATAGTTGGTATTTGAGAATTGTAGTGTTCCTTGCAGCTTTGTTATCCAGTTACCTTATGGTAACTTGTGGTTTTCATTTATAGAGATACATAGAGTCCAGCAGAGGCACTAGTTGTGTATAGTTGCTAAGTTTTTAACATTGATTTAATATTTAATTTCTCTGTTGCATCAATGTACTTTTTTTCTGTTGGTGTTAAGAGAGCAGCTTTATCAGTCATCTGTGCAGTACCTACCTCTGAAAAGACAGGGAGACAAAAATTGTCATACACTTATTTCTGTAACATACTTATAGCAGCTGCTCAAAGAACATTCCCAGAAGCCACAATTACATCAGCCTTAACTGTACAACAGAAAAATAACTAGCCAGACAGCAAGTATCTTCTAAGGTACTTTTAGCTAAAACCAGTTAAATATGCTGAATTTTAAGTGCTTAGACTGAGAATATTCCTCACATTTTATAAATATTATTCATTATGACTTTACCATTAAAACAGAGGCAGCCACAAAATCTCGCCTAGAACTTATAAAAGAAAAAGCTTTAGCATTTCTTGAGGATCTAAAACTTAAAGCAGAAGAGGCTTATAGAGATATGGAAAAGTGGCTTGGATCCACCTTCTTGGAGGAAAAATCAAGGTAACATGTATCAATTTTAAACAGAATTTTTTTTTTTTTTTTTACCTAGACTGGGGTAGTAAATATAGTTGTGTCTGGAGACAGAAGTAATTTGGGAAAAAATGTAGAAAATAATAATTTCATGTAGATTTATCTTAGAAACCTGGTGTTAGTAACTCAGTTCTTGGCTGTTCTGCTTGTAAAGGTAATTATCATGCTATGCTGTTTTTCTTGACTACATATTTAGCAGATTACTGAGCAGACAATCAGTTACTCCATTTAGTAGGAAGCTCTGTATAATTTCAGCAACTTCTGTCACTTTGGAGTGTGGGCTTATTTTCTTTCCTGTTTTTTACATGCAGTGAAAAATTCCACCTGTTGTTCTTATCACCACATATTACATTTCTAAAATTATTTCAAGGACCATAAAAAAAAGTTATACTTCACAGGTTTTCTGTCCTAGTAAATAAAATGTACTTGGGATCATTGTAGTACATTAGACTATCTGGCATAGAATGACTAATGTCTGTATCATTAAAGGCCTTTTCCTCTCTAAAGGAAAGGAGTGACTTTGCCCTTTACAAAGTTTTTCTGTCCTATACTAACTTTTGAATCATAGCTGGGACAGTGCTGCTTGATCCATGTCAGGCATGACCAAGAAGAGAGGCATAAATGGAGGATGTGAAGGCTCTTACAGGCACTAGCTCAAAGAGGCAAACCCTCTTCCTTCCAGCCAGTTTTATTTGTTCTCCTCACAGGTGCTAACAAAGACACAGCATTTAAGGAGTATCATATCCTTTGACCTGACACTCCAAGCCAAATCTATGTTCAACATTATAGACAGCTGATGTCTTTCCCTGTATAAATTGTACTCATTGCCCTTGAAAGAGGAGATCATATGCCTCTCCAGTATGCTAGCCTAGGAAGTGCTTCCATATTTTTCCATCAGGTCTCTTCTGTGTCTTAGATCTGACTACATTCAAAAGACTTCTTGCAGCCAGAGGAAGAGTAGACTTCATAATTACTTTGGTAGTTACAGAATTCACACAGAGGGTTTGAAATTCTTACTTTATGAAAGCTTTAAAAGCATAAGGATATTAAAATTTAAAGCTACGTTGTTAACACTGTATATTATACTCATGAGTTGCTGCATTTATGCTTTCAGTGTTGAAAAACTGATAGAGGTTGCACGACATCATATTGAGAGTTCTAGCAAAATCCAATATGAAATGACTTTAGAAGGAACAGATTTCTTCATCAATAGCGATATAAAAATGGTTCCTGACCCTGTTCCTGACCCTGTTCCTCCACCAGAATTTCAACGCATAGAAATCTCTGGAAGCAGTACTCTAACTATTTCACAACTTAATACACTTCATAAGCAGTTTCTACGGCTGGCACCTAAAGGTAAGAAATTTTTACCTTTTAACTCCCGAAGGACTGCTGGTTATCTACTTGAAATCTGAAGTAATTGGGAGCTTAGTTATCTGTATTGTTAAAGAAAACATTGGTTATCTATATTGTTTAATATTGTACTACAGTTAAAAATCCTGCTACATAAAAAGCAAAGTCATAGTGGGGGATATTGAAAATGTGAAATAATAGACCACTTGAAAGCTTTTAGTGGCTTTCCTAGGGGCTTTTGTTGTCAAGACCATATGTTTAGTATTCCTTTAGCAGGTGTCTCTCTAATACATTTTTAGTACAGTCTGTATCATGCTTGCTTTAATTAAAGATGCAAGTTTTAAAATTGTTTACTAATTGAGAGCTCAGTGAACTCAGGCTATAGTATTTTAAAACACAATTTGAAAATTATCAGTATTTTCATGGAACTATTTTATAGGGTCTGTTACAAATATTAACCATTATATTCTTAAAATCAATGTGTGCCTGTTGTTCGGGTGATTTGCAAGCATTAACTCAGACGTGTAATTTATTTTTACCTTTAAACATGCATTTATTATATGTCTACCCCCTAATTAAGGGAACCTAGGGCTTAGGATGCCTAAAAAGACTTGCAATAGTTCCTGGGACTGTATAAATGTTACAAAGTAATTTGGGTAAGGCAGTTTTAAACTGAGATGGAAAGTAGTTACACATATATTTGCAGAGTGTTTCATTACCAGTGTTCCATATTAAAATTATAATGTTAGTATTATTGCCACTAAGATTGTGAAATACAATGTGTAAGCAAGTGCTTACAATTCAAGATCTATCTCTTCCAGTGTAATAAGGCCACAAAGGCACAATGAAGTCAAGTTTAATTCTTTATTGGAAATTCTTTTCATGTATATTTATAGAGCAGTTCCAATTTCCTTTTGCATATAAAACCACTTTAGAGAAAAAGATATTTACAGTTTTCCCGTAGAGAGATGCATATCATCTTATCTCTAGTGCAGGAATGTAGATGTGTGTTGTAGGATGTAGATGTGTGTAGATGTCTCTACTTCTGCAGAGACCTATTCTGCAGATAGTAATGCATATATAATGCCACAAGAAATGAAAAATATGTGTGTTTGTAATAAGTTATAGTGCCATAGAAGTGAAACACAGATATGAGTTTAATTGGTACTTCCACATAAATGGGTTTTTTTGGTTTTTGATCATTCACAATTAAGATACTTTAGATAAATTTGTCTATTACGGACTTCAATATTCTTGACATATTTCGGACAGAACATCCATTTTCTTCATAAATTTGTAATAATTAGCAAGAAAACAATTGAAGTATTTATCATTCTACAATATTTCCCTTTTGATAATATTATCAAAACATGACTTGCATGGCTATCTGAAAAAGGGAATTATTTCCCTTAGCAGTCATGAGACCATGAAAGAATGCTGTTGCTTGTTCTCTGAGACAATGGGAAAGAACTATTGCTTAAAATAAGGTCTCATACCCCATGTATTTATCTCCTGTTCAGTGACTATTACCTTTTTTGGATAGTTGAATTAGGATGGAAAGCACAAGCTGGGCAAGTCATCTTTAAAATACTTCCTACCAGTCTCTTACACATTTTAAGACAGCATAAATCACATCCTAGGTTTCCTAAGGTGACCATTTGATTATAAACTCTTTTCTTTCCTAAAACATCAGGAAAATTTTTCATAGACTTCTGTCTCCCCCTTTTCAGTAGAATGGTCAACAGAAAATAGACATCTTAGTAGTTAGTCTCTCACTGAACAAAAGAGGGAAAAACACTAAAGTACCCAGCACCGCGGCAGTGAAATTGTTGAACAGCATCACTAAAGGAGATAACAAAAGGTAACGAACAAGCCCCTGTCTTGGAGAACCTACAAATAGATCTAGATTTGCTACCAAACTTCTTACTTTTATTTCTTCTTATCCACCCCAGCATATCTCTCAGCATTCACAGTGGAAATCCACATTAAAAAGCACACGGGGCATAGGCTATTGGCAAGTATAAATAGAGTAAATCTACCAATCTGCTTGTACTAGAATAGAAGTAGTAATGAATAATACATTTCCTGAACTTGTTCTCAAAATTGGAAATAAGACTATTCTAAAGCATCATGGAGATTACATGAAGCATATTTTTACTTAGAAATGCAAGCAAAAAAAGAGTAACAAAGGAGGGGTGATTATATAAAATAAATTAATATGTAAACATCTTTGTCACAAGATATTTGGTAAATGTCAAAAGGAAGTATTTTTAAAATATATTAACAAATTACCAAAATTAAATCTAAAAGTGGGAGTGCCAGTATACTTAAAAAATGTTTGATATTCATGGAAGAATTCTTATTAAACAGTTCTATGTTTCCTAGGAATCTAAATTTTTAAAGAACTGCCGATTCTTCACAGACAACTTTGTGCTGCTCCTCACATTTTGCTCTCCATGGAAGCAATTATTCTCCATTCTAAGCACCAGTGGACAAAAAAACAGCCTGTGCTGCACTTTTCTACCTACTGACAGTCTTTCATTTCAGAAAGAAGATTTTTTTTTGTTTTATTACTATCCCAAGTGCTCTTGCCCAAAGTCAACATGAGTCTGCACTAATTAATTTCACTAACTCTTTGATCAAGCTTTTAACAGTGCTCTAATATATTACCTTCGGAGTGCTTTTTCATAGGAAGAGCTGTGATGAGTCTTAAATGGAGCTAATAACATTCACCATTTTTATTTTCTTACATTTTTTTTGCTTTTCTGCGTGCTTTTCTTATCAACAAAATTAAAATATTGATTAGATCTCATCCCCTTTGATTCCCTTGAGCACTATGATCTTCTACAACCACATCTCTTGTCATTTCAAATTAGCACACATATGGAATGTCTCTGTTTTCTTCTAAAGCTGTTTCAGAGAATGCAATTTGGGTGTGGTTTTGCATTACCAAGAAGATCAAAGTAGATTCTATCCCAGATTTGTTCTCTATCTGATGACTGAATCAACAAGAGCATTTTAATTTTTTTTCTTTTTCACAGGCATGATCCTTATGAACCTTCAGTTTAATTACACAAATGATTCTATAATTAGAATAGAATAGACACCAGTGAGGTGTAAAAAAATTCTATATCCATAGAATAACCAAAAATGTTAAAATACTTTTTAATAAAACTATCAAATAGTCTGCTAAGATGTAAATATAAGGAACAACCAATGGGCATGTTGCATTGCTGTTTGTTTTCAGATTGTGAACTTGTGAATTGAATTTTACTGTATTGGTGGATTTGGGGCAGACAGTTGTTTTAAAGTGTGCATGTAGTTCAGCTGAAACGTTGCCTTTTCAATTGAATATTTTGTTGAGTCAGGATTATATGAAGACCCTGGATAATGTCTACAGATTATGCTTTCTTTCCTCAAGCACTATTGTAGAAACAATTGAAGAATAGTAATTGCCTGACTTTGATGCAAATAGAGACTGAAGTCCATATGAGAGCATAGGAATAGTTTAATCATCTCTAACTTATGTCTTTTAAAGTTGATTTATCTTCAGTGTGGTTTTTTAAGACCTGACAATATGAAAGTTTTAAGTTTCTGGACAGAGGAAGTATCTCTTTCTAGACGAAAACTTAGTAAATCTACCAACCGTTTAATTTACACCTCCTGTTATGTCTCTTACTAAGTAATGTATGTTATTTAATTTCAGAAATTTGTGGAACATATTTAACATGTTTGTATATGTTTCTGTGCATTTGAATTTATACATGTATATATATAGAGATACATCGTTTTAAGATTTCAGGCAGCATGACAGAGGACCTCATCCCTCACTACATCTGTGCAGCAACAAAAATACCTTAATTCTCAGTGCTTCTAAGTTTAAAATCCCAATGCTTGCTATTTAATGAAGATCGGACATAAAGCAACACCAGTAATAATTAGTGAATAAATTATGCAAATTTTACAGTGAAATTGACTGTAGGGAGTGATGAGTCTATCAACAGCTTGGATGAAAATTATCACCTTTTGAGACTCACATCTTTTTCATCTAAGGGTAGAAGTATCCTATATTACTACCTTTTAGAGTTCTTAAGTTAAAAGAATATAATTCAGCCCTCAGGGTTTATTTCACTCATTCATCCTTATAAAATTGCTACAGAATCTGGTATGTAATTTGCAAAGGATTATTATCTAAAACTCTAGTCAGGAACTGCTATGGAAACATTTTTCCCAGTGAAAATAGAAGGGGATATTAATCTGTTCAAATATTTTGGTAAAATTTGATTATGAGGGAATAAATGGTAACATAGTTCTCATCTCTAGTACAGGTTTACAATCTCTTAATATTTTGTTGCCTGTGTAAATGTATAATCTGAATGTTTAATAGAGATTTACTACTTCATCAGTTTATGGAGATATTTTTATACTGTGCCTATAGAAAATACTTTACTGACCAGTGTATCATTAAGAAATAATGTCTTTTTTTATATCTGCCTTAATAACTGAGGCATAGTGATTGCTGCTTAAATGTCATAGGTTCCATTTAAAATGTCATAGTCCTAGTTCATAGTGTGTAGTGTAAAGTTATGCTGCTGTCATTCATAATGCTCCTTTTTAATTTTTATTTTTTTTTACTTTAACTAGTGGTAATAATCTTAATAACTTCACTGAAAAATTTTTTTGCCTTTTTTTTTTTTTTAATTTCTGAGTTGAAACGTGTAAAGGCTTGCCAGTCACTGTGTGTATCAGGGAATGATACTGCCTTTTAAGAAGATTTTAATGAAAAACAATTCTACCTAGTGTAGCTTTTCCTACATTGGTTTTCTTCTAAATTTGATTTGATAATAAACTTAATGTGTAGAAGTTGCTTCATAAGTTACTTCATATGTAGTACAGGCTGGCGTCCTTTTATATCCTCTAGTCTTTCCATGGCATCACTGCAACAGATCCTATATTCCCAGTTTCTCTGTGTCAGTTGAAAAAAATGTTGGAAACACTGAAGGCCAGTCTTACAAGGAATATTATCCCTGACAGTGGATCACAGGTCTACTCTGATCCCTATTTCCATAATCACTAGCACATTTCCACAGGTTTTCATACGCCTAAAGAAGGAGGAGGCACTATAGAGGTGTTAAAATGTTTTTGTCCCTTGTACTCTTTTTACGTCTCAAGTTGCAAGTCCACTTCTCCAGCCTCCTTTTCACCTTATCTTGTGGTTTTGTGTCTGCCTAATGAAGTCTTTAAACCTTTACTGTGTGTTAGGAATATTTCTCTTCCTCTTTTCAGTTCTGTTTATGGTACCTGGGCACACCTGTCTCACAAAACCTCATGAGACAGTCCAGTTTGACTGTCCATGTGGACCACAGCTGCTATCTCAGACTTTAAGTTCTTTTACAAGAATCATTCATACTGGAAATGTATTTAAACTGCATGTTTCTAACTTCTTTTATTAATATTATGGCTTTTCAGGACGCTTAGAATAGAATGGAACAAACTGTCACATTTTTCAACAATTGGAACAATCAGTTGCCACAAATTATATAGTGTATATATAAAAAAATTTGCTCCTTCTTCCAAAGTAGAAAAAAGTGGCATACAAAAACTCTTTTTCTCAAGACCTTTTAAAACACTATAAATAGCATTCCTCTCTGTGATTAGCTTAATGTACTCATTAATTCTGCTTCTTGACGTACACATCACAATAAGGAGGGAGAGTCAGATTTTAGGTCATCTGCAGGGTGTTACTTTTGTTATTTCCAGTGAACAAATAGATTTCTCAGTTTATTGCTTCTATTCTGCATGCAATTTCTCTTGCTTATTTATTGCATTCTTTTTGAAGTCCTAAAGTTATGGCAATGGTATACTAAAAGAACCATTAAATTACTGGCCAAATGTGGGAGATAATTGAGACCTAGAAATAATTTTTTTTAAATGTCAGCTTATGGGATTTGCTCCTACAAAATATAAGGGTGACCATCTTCAGAACAATATGGGGAAAGATCAAAACAATCTCAGTGCATTAGGAATGCATATACACTTCTGAAAGCAGTAATAACATCATTTGCAGGTTAACACATTTTTAGAAGATCATGTCATCTACTATGTAAGCATCTTAGGCATTCTGTGTCAGGTTTTTGATTATGTATTTACAGGATTGCTTGAAGTTAACATTTCTGCTAATGCCAGGTATGATGGACATTGTAATCCATTTGTGACTTCAGCACTGTTTTCTGGAGATATTTTGCCTAAAAGACCATTCTGAATTCCACTTTATAACTTTGCTCTCCCTGTTTCAAAAACAGCATTGATGCAGCTGCACTTCATGGGTTGCATGGGTTGCATACTCTGGCAAACTTCTAATAGTCAAAATCAAAACTGACCATTTCTTACAAGAATCCTTGGTAGCCTTCCATTTATTTAAGAGTAGGTCTGCTTTCCTTGTTCTCTTTCATGGCTGTTCAAGTCATACTCTAGTTCCAGATTAACAAGATAAAAATGGACAAAAAAAGAAAAGATGCAACTGATATTTTATCAAATAAAAATGATCTTATACTTAGTTGTTTCTTTTTAAATTATAGCTATAAGAGCACTGAAGCAATTTAAAAGCAAGACTAATTCTTCTAGCAACACAGAAGTTGGTGACAGAGGGAAAGAGAAGAAATATTTGGAACGTCAGAAAACAAAGAGGAATCACCAGTTTCCAAAAATATGGCTAACAAAATACTCCTGGTTAAAATATGATGATAAAAGGGGAATAATGTTTTGTGTACCATGTCGTAAACATAATGTGGATTTGGAGGAAAATATTCATAATTTTTGTTCTGGCACTGATGACTTCAAACTTGAATTTATAGACTCACACCAGAGTAGTGAAGCTCATGCTTGGGCTACCTGCATGGAAGCTGCTAGTTCTGCTTCACAAGATACAGCTTCTACTGAGCAGATGTTGAAGAGCGTGAGCTCTATAACACTGGGTAGAGTAGAAAATATTTTTAGAAGATACCATGCTATTGCTAAATCTGGCTCTCCCAATATAGACCCTGACGGAATGTGCAAACCAGATAAACTTTAACATGACCTTTCTCAGGCATGTCCTTCTGAAGACTTCCCTACAGAGGCAGAACAGATCCATCTTCCCATTCCTGATTATTAATTGCATAAATTAGTTTTCCCATGACACGTACTCTTACAGACAGAATGTGATTAATATGCTTCGCAGCTTGAACTATTTATTGCCCTGTAAGAATATTTGTAATGGTTGCAATAAGATCACTGTATCTTGATTTTTAATCTAGGAGCTGAGAATGAGTATGGTTTAGAGAATATATACTTTCATAATTCTACATATTCTAAATGCACCTTTCTACTTGATAATTTCAAAAGGTAAAGCATACCAGCAGAATATATTTCTACCATCAAGGAAATAGCAATGGTTTATATCAAAAGATGGCTAAAATTAAATTATGAAAGACCCTTCTTGGTTCCTCCAATAGCAAATGACATGTATTACAGGTAATTTGGGAGACGCGAATATGAGGTCATTTACCTTTGAATCAGTCATCTGCTAAATCAAGATAATTCTACTTTCAATATGAAATGTATGTAGTAATAGCAAAAGATACCCAATGCTTCACACCCTACTGTACTCCTCAGCTCTGCTCTGTACTGTGCTATGTTATATCACACAAACACACACATACATATATATATGCAGTCTCTTTTTGGTATTTTGCATAGATGTTCATGCTTCTTCTGGGTATATACAATACTCTTATGTATATATACACATCAGAAATGGAGTAGGTTTTGAAGGAATGCCTCATTAAAGCATATTGGTCCACTCCAGTAGAGTTAATCTCTGTCAGAAATAGAGATCGGTACTGTGCATTGTATAAAATATCTGAACTTGTGATTTCACAGACAAAAAAAAAAATGTTTAGATATACTTTGCCTAATAAGCAACAGGTTATATATTTCATGGATTGCCTTATTAGTTATGTGGCTTGTTATATATTAGAATTGTGAATTTAAGGGTTTTCTTTTAAATCACATAATACCAAGAGGGTTCTTTTCTCTCAAAATGTTCAAATGGAGATTTTTAACAATGCTAAGATTAGAAAAAGTTTGAAAATATGTCCCAAGGATGCCCAACAGGTGAAAACAAAAAAAGAAATAAAAACAAAAAAATGGTGATTCTGTATCTGTAACACTGAAGTCACCTCCATGATGCAGAGCAGGGACATATTTTCTCATAGTCTTCATCCATGAAACTAGCAGAATTCCTTCAACTTCACATCTCAGGAGATATATGTGATGATTCTTGCTGTTTACTTTTGGACAGTCTTTAGTTTACATCCATCCTTCTTGATCTAGAATTTGCAAAGTTGTATTGTAGCAGAGCCTTAACATTGGGGGAGGGGGGAGAAGAAATATTATTTCCAGTGACTTCCCATGTACTTTCTTGTATTATTGTAATCTGTTATAATCCTTAGAGATTTTTCTGTAGAAATTTTACTTTGGCAGTAAGATTCCCTTTGGGACATTTATTCAGTTCATTTTATCAGCCCAGTGGGGCACTTGACATTCATCTTTATTGGACAGTGCCCTTTTATTCTAGACTTTATCTCCAGTTTTTAAAGTTCACTTTGAATTGTAATCCTGTTCTCCAATGTGCTAGAAGTCTGTTCCTGAATTGTTTTATCTACAGTGTAATAAATGTATCAATTTGTGCAGTCCATTTCCAAAAAGTACTTTGATCTGTTTCTGGAAGCTTTCTTACTGACCCTGACCATCTCTCCAGTTTTTCAAAATCTTCATGAATACTGATTCTTTTCACAAGATGCCTACTGCTCCTTCTAATTAGAAATGTTTAATTTTCTATTCAGTCTCCTACATTATTCAACTAAAACTTATTATATTTGGTTTCTTTTATTTTGTACTTACAAAAGGATTTTGTAAAGAGCATACCTTTTTTGAAATGAGTCTTTCTAATTGGAAAAAGCCAGTTCTGGGAATTGTCTTCCTTTTTTCTTCCTAGAGGACATTTTTTTTTTCCACTGCTTGCAGAGTACCATTTGCAGACACCAGTATTCTTTTCTGGGTACTGTCTGTGTAGCTGCCCACTCTCATCATCTCTCCGTGATTATGAAGCACTGACAGCCCTTGAGCTGAAATGATGAATCACCTCTTGTTTGGTATTATAATCAGATACTCGAAAACAGTTTTATGCTCTGTAATGTATACCCAAATCCACTAAGTCTAGACAAAGTACCTAACAACACAGTAAGGAACACATGTTTATGAGGGATTTCCCCTCTTTCTCTGGGACTGCCTCATTCCTCCTACATATGTCAGTAGGAGGAATTAAGTTACAGTCCATTTGAAGATTTTGAACTATTATTGCTTGGAATTGTCCCTCATCAGATGATTCAGGAGGAGGTAGTAATGTAAGAGAAATTGCCCTACAGCTCAGTAGCAAAAGTAGTTAATGTAAATAATTACATAGTTTATATAAATTGTAATTTAGATTGCAATCCTTTAATCCCATCTCAGACATTAGTTTTGATGCAAGTTCTTTAAATTCCATCTCTCAGATACTTTCAATGTATGTTTCTGAAGTCATGTAGCTTCACAAAAAAAATTATATGAGGATATTAGTATCCTTTTAGAATTCTGTGAAGAAAATCAAAATTAAATTTCATTTCAGGAAGTCAAAAAATCATAAATACAGGAACTACATATTTGTTTTCATGTAAGGAGATCATAGTGGGAGTTAAACAGTTTAAAATATAAGATGGTGTGACAGAAAGCTAAGTTAGACTACCAGTAATCAAATGGAAAGGGGAATGTTTAGCAAAAAACTAAAATGATTAGCTGGGCTATTTATGAAAAAACACTAGAAGATCTGATACTGCAAAGAAGATGTAAACATTTTCCCTGTAGTTTTTTTTGTTCACTGGCTCCTTCATGCACAATAGCCTGTTTTCCCCATGAATCACTAAAATGTTACCTGGTTTATGGAATCTTAGATGAAGTGGCCCAGTAATGATGCTCCTGTAATGCAGACTTCATTGTGCTATATGGAAATAATCTGATTCTTGAGAATTTAAGTTTTCATGAAAAAACCGAATTTCTGTTGACCTTAAAATGATTATATTAACAATCCAAGGTGCTTCAGGAAACAGCACATGATTTATCACATTTTTTAGATGTTCTTTCTCAATGCAGATAACTTGAAAACTTTCAAGATACCTGAACACTGTTACCAGTCTGACAGTATTTTTTCCCCAGCTTTTGCTTTCATGCTGAAATTTGGGGGAGGATTTGAAGTCTTCAAGTCCAGGTGTTTCTCCCTTCCTTCTTCTGATCCCAACAGACTGAGCTTCGCAAATCTATTTTTGTCCTTTTCTCTCCAAGTTTATATCTGTATAGGATTTCTGTAGTGTATTAAGATGTGCTGAGGGCATTAATCCTGGTTTTCCTGATTGGAGATAGACAGGTCTACAGAGATGCAGAGTATTCATTCAAATTGGCAACTTAATTTTGAGCAATGACACAATAAATTAATACTCAAACCCATTCTTTATATTCCTATCACATATCTTTTTCATATACCTAAATTTCACTTCAAGCAAAGTGACTTAGCCATAGAATGTGCACAGCTTTGCCATTTCAAATGGACAAGAAGTTTGACTGGAAAAAAGAAAAAAATAAGTAAGTCTTCCCAGCATTTCACTGATTGTGTTTGCTTTTAAAGATAATCTGAAAACTATTTTGATTCCGTGGAATTGATCACAACCTGATCAACTCAGCTTTTTCTCTCAACATTTAAATAATTTGAAATTTCTTTTGCATTTTTTGTTGTTACTGCAGAGGTTTTGCAGTGAACTCTCACTGACCCAGCAAAGTCCATTTCTGAAAGAAAAGACTCATATCTGTTTTTTTAAAATTTTTATACATAATTTTGTGCTTTGATACCATACATGAAGGTTGAAGTTTCTGTTTGCTCATAAGCAAATCTATTCCTGCTTTTAAAAAAATAGGGTTTGCTGCACTTAACTGATTTTTTTTCTTAGGATTTTTTAAAAAATAAAATTAATGGAGCTATTTTAACTCCCAAATGTGAGTCCTGAGAAGCTTTTCAAACAGTTGAATTTTGTTTCAGAATTCAACAGATAACAATGCTTGTTTTCTACCCTATTCTCTAGCTAATGCTTGCTTTAAAGAGTGAAGATGGATTTATGATTGATTAGAATAGAGCAGAGTGGAAGAAAATGTCATTAGGTATTCAATACACAGAACTCGGAGAGATTGGTGTCTGTGAATACTCATTAACTGTCAGTGCAAACCATGTGAGGATAGATTAGTGATCATAATGCAGATCAGGACAAGTACCAGAAGAACTGCAGTGCAGTGATATATTTGAAATTTTGCTATTAGATAGGTCACATATAATTAATTTTAAATAAGGAGATTTTATATTTGTTTGGAAAATATTAGCATTATCAATAGTGCATAATAGGAAAGTAAATAACTTTCTCATATGGCCATTAAAATTTAATTTTTTTTAACAGAAGAGGTCTATTTAAAGTCTAAACATATTTCTATATTGATTTTTATTAGGTCTTATACCAAAGAAAGTATTTATTGAAACTGTTTGTGGCTTGGTTAATTTGAATCTTGGAATAAATTGCTTTCCTGATGCATGGAAGAACTTAACACTTGCAGATGTAAGTGAACCCCTATATTCTCTTCAACTGGAATATTGGTTTGTGTAGAAGATGCAGCATTGTCCTTAGTATGATAAAATGAAGATTATAACGTTATAGGATATTATTAGTAATTCTTTAAAATTCTTCTGTTTCACTAGGAAAGGATCATTGAAGTGACTGTGCCAAACGTTTTGTCAGCACTTTATTTATTTACAGTTTGCAAATTATATCAGTGCTTAAGACACCATACAAGGTTTCCAGATTTGGAAACAAGAAAACTTTCAAATTCTTCATACTGAATTAATTTCTCTTTCAGATTCAAACATCAGATGTTACTGGCAAACCAACAGAATGAAAATATTTACTTGTTTTAATAACTATTTCTGACAGTAAACCATTATTCACATTAAGATTTTAATTGGATTTCACATTATTTTATCATTTTATTAATATATTCTTTACACAGATGAAGTGCATGTGTAAAACATTTTAATGCTAAAGTGGTGTAGTTCCAGTGAGTTTAGTAAAAACTAGTCACATCTGTCATCTTGACTATATAGAAGCTATTTTCAGTACAGGAAATTAATTATCCAAGGAAAACTATTAGTCAAATATTGTCTATTAATAGACCAAATGTGCATGTATCCCATATTCTGTATTCTTTGAGAATTTTTAGAGCTTATAAATACTATCTTTATTTTAGTAATAGAATTTTCTTTCCTTAAAAGAGCCAGTTTTAAAAGAAACTTTTAAATTTATCATGGAAGCAAGAACTTACTTACAAAAGGAAATTCTCAGGCTAAGGTATATCTAAATGCCTATTTGTGCACTCAGGATGTTTATTTAGAGTGGTATCAACTGCACATGGCAGTTGACACACAGTGGCCTGTGGCCTGTTTTGTTTTGTGAAACCTCACTGCAGAATCTTGTTCATCCTGTCCAGGAAAATACCTAAGGATACATAGAATACTGAAAGACTGTTTATGTACACTTGTATTTTGACAATATTTGCTATTTTGGTTTTGTAGTTAGAAAATCTGGCATCTGAATTCACAGTGAAATCAGAACTTACTGACTGGCGCAAATTCTTGCTGGCAGCAGCACAGCCTTGGCCAGTGCCATCTGTGACACAACTCCTCCAAACACTGCATGTCTTCAAATCTGTTGATGTCACTGGATCAGGCTTCGTTACACAGGCGCACTATTTACAGGTTATAATCCTTTTAATTTTTCAATCGAATTTTATTTTGTTAAACGCCCTGAATTGAATGATATGTTGTTTCCTTTATTCACCTTGAGAAACTCAGTCTGAATTTTAAATGCTTTAGGTCTGAGGAAGGTTTGTAGTGACAAGTGTTTTCAGGAAATTGATGGCCTAATATGTATCTTGTCCATAGTTCCACACATCAGGCTAATTAAACATACTTTTAATTTGACTTTCCTACTTTTCCCATAAATTAATCTCAAGTGAAAATCCTTTCTGTTTTAAATAAACCGTTCTGTGTGCAGTTTGATGACTGTTAACTTACTTGACTTGATATGACTTGAAATAAGGATTTCGGTTTTATCTCATCCCCTGCATTTTAATTAAATGTTTCTATATTTTTTCCAAGAATTAATTTTCTCAAGATCATTCCTCAAGCCTTGAATACATGGAAAATGATAAAATTCTGTGATCATTTTTCTGAAGGCAACTTCTGTTTGAATTGTCACATAGTTCAGCAAGATTTTTCAGAAAGAGTATTATGAGTACATTTTTGTTGTTTCAGCAAAATTCTGCTCATTTTCACTTTTATTTTGCATTTGAATTATACTTAGAATGATACTTACTGGTTCACTCTCTTGGGCTATACTAACTTTAAGTATCATATATTTACGCATAAAGGTGTCTGTAGATACTTCAGTCTTGCCAGTTTCTATATTTGTTTGGTGATATTAAATATAGTTTTCCAACTGTTTTGAATAAATTTCATAGAAAATTTATTGTAATTAGTTTTCCACTCACTTAGCATTGGTTTTCAAAGAAGAATAAATAGAAGCTGTCTTAGTCCAGAGGCCTGCAATTTTCAGAAATTCTTTGATTAACTTAAAACTTCCAGGAGCACCTGCCAATCCCTGCCCACCACAGACTTTCTAAGAAACAAACTCTGCAAGGCCAGAAAACCCACAAAAAATGCAGGTCTATGTGCATTTATTTTTTTATTGTAAATTTTCCTGAAGAGCAAATAAGCTAGCAGTTACAAGACATGCAGATCGAGAACGTACATTTTTATCACAGGATCCTATTTCAAATATAATATTGACTGAGCACTTAATTTAATCACTTCAATATTACAAGGCAGTAAATATGCAATAAACAACTGGTTTGAATAACCTTCCACTGGGAATTTCAGCTGCTTCACCTGTCCTCTCTCTCTGCACTTACACTAGTAAACTACACAGTGCAAGGGCCCATCTCCAGGTAATGGTGGTGGGTTATCCCTGCTGTAATGTGGTTTGTACAACCTGGTGTAATCACACAAGTGAATTTTTCTGTAGAAAGTTTGTTCATGCCTATCCTAGCTTATCCTTCCTATGTCTAGTGCTACAGAATTGGTTCTGGGCAGTTTTCCAGTTTTAGCTCTGGCTGTGTAGGACTCTTGGTCATCTTGCTGGGAGCAGGCAAGCATGAGGAGAGCCGTGCCTCCCTCCTTCATCATACTGAATTGTATGGACATTTTCTTCTAAAAGTACAGTCTGGACAAAAGCTGTAGGGGTTAGCAAAGGATATCCTAAAAGGAAGAAACCAGAAGATGCATAGAAACTCCATATCATATTCTGCTTCTTCAGCAGCATAGATTTACAAGTACATAATAAATTTTCACTTTTTTCAAAAGCATATATTCACTTCTATCCAATTTGATTTTCAGTAACTTCTCAAGTATCTGTTACAACATACAAACAGCTACTTAATTATTCTCATCATTATATAGTAATAACAAATTCACTTTGATTAAATCCAGAAATTAAGCTTTTAGTAATCTATGTGTTGAACAGCTAGAGTATAAAGACCACCTTATTTCAATGTGTGAAAATAAAGAAAGTTATGTATTTATTTATTTATTTATTTATTTATTTATGAAATCAGGTTGGCTTATGGTTTCATGGAAATGAAGATCTAAGCATAACAGAAAATTGCGAAGAACCTATGTCTTTAGAAAGGCTAAAACACCTCATAAAGGTAACTGAAAACATAGGTATTTTGAAGAAATCACTATTCAAACATGATAGGTCTCATTTCAGAGTTTGTTGAGTCTCTTTTTTTCAGTAAGTCCTGCATTTTTTTTTTATTTTTTTTCAGGTCAAGTGGTGCTTCAGAATAATGTAGAAAAGAATCCAAGAGTCAGCCTTGAGCATTCTAAATCATAGTGTGCTCAGAAAGACTTAATTATTGCTGTTCTTTGTTGAATGACATTAATTTTGCTACACAGCAACCAGCTTAGTAAAGAATGGGACACAAATGACCACTGCATCTGAGCTCATAGAATTTTCTATAAAAGAGGGGGCTAATAATAATCTGAATACAAAAAATGCTTTGAACATATTTATCATGATACAAGGTTTTATTTCTGTCTTTTCTGTGAAACTTAATTTCTATTTCCTTGAATTACTTAACACACATTTATGATTTATTACAGCCTTGATTTGTACAGCCTCAAAATGTTCTTAAGTATAGTAGCTCTTATTAGCAGTAATTACTGTATTTCTTGCTTTTCTCTCCTTGATTTGTATTTCATTTAAGTCCACTTATAGAAATTAATTTACTTATTTTTGCCCTTTTATAGTTTTTCTTCCATTTATTTGCGGATACCAAAAAAGACCCTGCTCTGCTGGACTATATTGAGATGCTGCTTTATTTCGCCTCCCACTCTGATCCAGTCGAAGGTGTATACAGAGCACTTAGCATTGCTACGGGAACATACATTCACAGAAAAAAGAAAACTTCCCTTCCATGTGTGGTAAAACATTACAGAAAAATACTAGAGAATAGTAGTAGTACTTTCAAATGATAAATTAACTAGATTTTCCATATCTGCGTATCCTGAGTAGCTCCAGTAGTCTCACTGAATTCATAGGAACCTTGCATTGGTAATAATACTGAGAAGGATTCTTTCAAAAGTCTGGCAATTTGCTTGCCATTCATGAAAGTTTAAGATATTTACTGGTGATTACTCCTTACACATATGAATGGAAGTATTATTTTGCTAAGTGACCAGCTGACAGTCCCCTGGAATTAGACTGCAGTGTGACTTACAGAGATGTTATCTCAAGATGTAAGACCTGGTATTGTTGCTGGTCTTACTTTATTTTCCTATGTTTCTTTGGGGTATTCAGACACATCTTTGTTGTGTTACTTCCAAGTGTTTAGGTTTATCTGTAAACCAGAAAGTATAATAATAATAATAATAATTAGTTTCAAATATGTTTTAAATTATTTTTTCAGCCATGATGATGCATTGTTAAATCAAATGAAACTCATCATTTGAACATTGTTAGTATTTCTGGAGTATGTTTTTATTATTAAAGTCTTAAAACTCAAATTAGTCCACTGCATGTATCAGTTACTAATTAGTGAATACTTATATTTATTGAAGTTAAGTAATTTTTTTACTCATTTTGACATAAATTATTTATCTGTACACACCTTGGAAAGAGGTTGCTGCTCAAGATAATAAAATTATTCTTTGCCTGGCGCAACCACAGCGACTCCAGCATTTGCTCAGGACGTTAAGTATAATTGAGATCTCTAGAAACAGCATAGAAAAGGCATTATTTTACTACACAGGGTAATCATATGCATACGCAAAATAGCATTTGATAATTCCAAATGACAGAAGTTACTATACTTCCCTGTGTTTTGTTTGGCACAATGGAGTTTTTATGCACTGAAGAGACTGAATGAGACAATAAGACTTTCCACATTTCATAGGAAGAAGGAGAGCACAGAATGCGCCTACTTAGATATTGTGGTATTAATTTCCCGTATTTTGGTGAAAAGTTCTAACTTTCATCTCATTGGATATAAAGCTACACAGCCTGTTCTCCTCTTTGCCATTTTCTGCTTGGTTTCATCTGTTTGGTTGGAAGTTTGATAGTATATCAATAAGCACACTGGCATTATCACCTATGTGTCAATAACTTCTTAAGGCTGTGAGTCACGAGTGAAGGGGAGCATTTGCCTTCAGCCCAGAATTAACTGGATCTCTGAGAAGAAAGAGATGTCCCATCTAACCTGAGCATTTCCTCAAGCCTGATTTCTCACTTAAGGCATTGGCTCTGTGAATATGTGCTCTATATGATGTATGTCCCACAGTCTATTAGATAGACAAATTGTGTGCCTAATTCACCTTGGAGAGTCCCTCAAAAGTCTAGCAATATCCAAGAATTAGATGTTAAATGAATCTTGCTTTATGGATTCTCTCTGACTTTATAGTTGTCTAGGCTGCTGCACAGAATCACTGGACTGATTTGAAAACATAATTTTAATATTTTCTTTTTTATTAATATTTTCTTTTTTAAAATATTTCTTTCTTATGCCTTGTGTTCCATGCCTGTGCACTTAAACAATAATGTTGAATATAGACAGAAGGAAACAAAAGAAATCCCATACCACTGACGTAAATGAGTTTTCTCTATAAGCTTTAGTAGAGCCAGAATTTCATGGAGGTTATTCCACAAACACAAGGGAGCAAAAGGAAATGGTGCATTGATACTGTGTCAGGTTTGAGCCAAGCTCCATCAAATACACAGAGTCCTGATGACATCCAAAGTGGTTTCATCATCAAATTAAGAACCTAAACCTTTGTTTCCCTGTGTCTGTTTACATGTGATCTAAATATCCCTGTTCTCACTCCAGGTACTGGAAATGTAGTAAGTATTATCAGTGGAACATTCATCAGTGAAATATAAAGAGCTAGCTAGTTAATCTCTAAGAAGTTTTACTTCTTTACAGAACTTAACCTAATTTGCCTCTTCTCTTTTTCTTGTTCTGTGCTGGTAATTGTAATGTCTTCTCATTGGCATCTGCCTGCAGAAATACATCAAAAGCCTTCATGTTGTTAAGAGAAGCTCAGACTAACATATTCTTGAGAATTCTTTCACTAACTTCATTTGAAGTCTAAATAATGTTATTACTAGTTGTGTAGGTCTCACAGCTCAATGTAAGCAATGCAATGACAGATAGATAAACTTCAGTGCTGATATTTTTGTAATCTTGATTACTGTGTGTTAAAGACTGTAAATGACTCTACTCCTCCTGTGCTCAAAATGAAATGTATTAAGACCCACGCATGCAGCACAAGTGTGACTGAACCTCAACAGTCTCTCTCTCTCACTTGAGAACCTTTTCTCTTTAATGAGAAAAGAAATGGTTTGTTCAATTACATAAATTTCCTGTTGCTAGTGGTTAGTCTACATTGTGACGTAATCTAGTCAAAGCACTGTTCACCTATGTGAGATCGTTTCTCATCTTTGTGTTCACAAATCTCTACAGCAGTTTTTTTTGTTTAGTTTTAGGTTGTTTTTTTCTCTTTAACCAGCTCTAATATCACCACAAAATTACCTAATTTCTTGCTTAAAGTAAACTTAATTTTTCTGCGTAAACTAGAGAATACCTATTTCTGTGGAGAGCTGGTTAACTCTTGGCCAAAAGAGAGTTCTTGCAGTGACTACATTTGGACTAGAAAATTCATACTGTTTTTTTTTTCTTGTGAACAGCCAGAATTACCAAGTTTACGCCTTAAATAAACACAAATTTCTTGGTATTGTAGTTTCTATCTATTAAATATTTTTATGTTTTGTTGCTCTGAGAAATACTAGCTTTTCTGTGCAATGCTGGCCACATTCCTGGGAAAAGCTGTCTATTAAATGTCTGGTAATGCCAATATTATGGATATTTCTGGACTGTCAGGATTTATTCCTCCATGCTGTGGTGCAGTAGATAATTTTGTGTGAGTCAATAACTTTTGTTTTTTTGTAAGAACTGAAATTTGGAATTATAATCCATTGGTTCTTAATGGGTGTTTAAGTGAAATAGATAATCTACTGACAGATTGTTTACCCCCAAGTATGATACCTATGCCTAAATTTTTAGGATTCTTCAAGTCTCAACATATTGTCAAATGAAAAGACTTTAAAAGAGGATGAAAAAGAAGTCTTGAATTACACAGGTGAAGGAATTATTTCAGTGGCATCTCTACTCAAAGTGTTTCATACTGGAGGAAGTAAAGATGAAGATTATCATAGATTTAGCTGTCTGGAGAAGGAAGACAGCTATGATAAAGTAGGTAGATTGATTCAATGATAGTTTTGTAATTTGCATCATATGTTAAAAACTATACTGTGATCTTTGCTTTTCCACTTTTTTTTTTTACAGTAAATTGACCATGTATTATTTTTACTTAAAGCATTTCATCAAGATTTTCCAAGAATTAGGTGCTGAAGATCTGACACGCATTGAAGTTGAACTCCTTTTGAAGCATCCATTCATGGAAGATTTGATTAACACATGCCAAGAATACAAACTTCCTGTAAGTATTTCTGTCCGGGACAAAAGACTCTGTAAGCACACATACTTAAATTTGCATTGTCCCAGAAATGTACATGTAATTAATGTAGATACTGCCAATGTGCAATGTAGATCAGTTATACAGCCCAGCAGCTGTAGTGTAGATCAGGTTTTCTGTTTTCTGTGAAAATTCCATCCATCAAAGACTGGGTTGCTTTTGGACCTATTTATTGTGCAAGTTTTGCTGGCCTGGAACTGCCTACAGGTTTTCCACAGCCTCGTCTGATAAGGCTTTGCCTTTCTCCCCATCCATAGAAAGGAATCTGGTTGAATTATCCTCCCAACGGGATCATACTGCAGGACACTGTAGAATATGTGTTCCTGCAGTTCCTACAGATCCCATTCCACCCCAGGCCAACCAGGCAGCAGAAAAGGGCATGCAGAGGCAGTACAGGTCCAAGTGTTCTTCTCTGTCATTGTCTAGAGCTTCCCTGCTGCCTGAACCTATGTTTAAACATGCACTAAAGCAGCTGCACAAAAGGCAAGTTTGGGCCAGAGAATCACCCTATTTAAGGTATAAAACTATGGCAAAAATGCTTCTTACAGGGTGTAAGAAAACAGCATGAGAAGGTGAGAGGATGCTGGATGTGCATGTCCCACATCAAAAGGGACAATAAACAGTCAATAAACAATGAACAGTCTTCACAAGTTTTAGATGATCACCTCCATAGTGGCCCACAAAATGTTAATCTGAATAAGATACATGATAGCTTAGGAGTAACTTGCTATTTCTTAATTATAGTCCTCTCTTGTGATGAGGATGTGAATTGCCCAGAATTTATTGTATCACTCATAATGATTGTCAGTCAAAGATGAAATACAAGAATACAAGAATAAAATAATATATTTACTTAGTAAGAGTGAGGGTTAAAAATCCATTTGCTACAGTAGAAAGTGATAGAAAATGTAAGACAAAGACAAGAGAATAAAATTGAAGATTGTAGATATCCATGTGTGTCCATACTGCCTATGTTGATGTCTCAGCCAATTTGGGAAGACAGATGCCATGCAATGTTAGGATGTTAGGTCATTCCTCCCTTCCCTTCCCTATTCTTTCTTCCCGACTCTTTTTATTCAATTGAATACTGCACTTTCTGATTTGATTTTTTTTCTAACACCACTGAATTTCTTGTAGACCAAAACATTTTTTAAATTAGCTCTTTAGATGTGTTCCACCTCAAGAACTGTTGTTTACACAAATGTTCACTGACTTTGTAGCATTTAATATAATGCAGCCTCTTCATGAAAACAAATGTGATGAAACCTAAAGTAAAACTTCATTAGGATGTAAACTGAGTAAAGCCATATCTATATGTTTGGCAATTTACAGGGACTCTGTTAAAACATTTTCACACTGGCCAATAGCTGAAAATCAAACACACCATATCTTTTCTTTATTAAAATTCTGATTTTCCTTTACCATTTTTAGGGGTACTTTGTTACATAGCTTAAAGAGTAGATTGTAGTGCATGTTTAAATTGTATTACCTACCATCAATTACCTGTGCTCTTTCTAGCTGGTAGGATATTCCAGGCAGTTCAGGTATAAAAACTGTCAGTATGTGAGAAAAGCTGCAGGACAGTATATGTGAATCTTGGCAGTAACTGAAGGTTTCAGTGCATATATTCTAGCCCAGAGGAATTCCCACATCATGTTTATATATTGGTACAATTTCACTTAAATGAGACATTTTTCCACTTATTTGGTAGATTCCATTGATTCCAGTATCTCCTGACTCAACAGTTAGGTGATACAGAGCTTCAGTTATAATTTGTAATACTTAAAATTTCCTCTTGAAAAGGCTTTTACTGACTGTATCTCAAATATTGTACTCTATGGTTTCTGTACTTAAACCTAAACTATTTAATTCCTTGACTGTACTGTTAAATATAGACTTTGGTTTTATGCATGAAGTCAACACTCAGGTTTACCAAAAAAGTTTTATATTCACCAACAAACAGGCATAGAGACCCAGGGGACATTGTTTTAAGTACGTTGCAAATCTGGTCTATTAGATACAGACTTCAGGAAGATTTTTCCTGTATCAATTCCCTATTTGGGGAACAGGTGAATTTTTTTCTTTCCAAGACAATATTTTTAACATAAATTATTTTTGCAGAAATTCTCCTCAGAGATGTCTATAAAAATGAAAGTCAACCACAGTGCTGTTATTTTGAGATCTTTTACAAGATAAATATAGCAAGTCAGGGTGTGGTTTCTAAAAGTTAAAATGTTTGTACTAATGCAGTCATAAACAGGAGAAAGTAAAATGTTTTGCTGAAAAGTATAAAGGGAACATCTAGCTTACAATTTTTCAAATTTAAGTTAGGATACCTGATTCTTTTGGAGCTTGATGATCTGTTCAATTTCAACCATTATTATTTGTCATATCTCATTTTTTTTTCCATGTGAGATATATTGTCTTCTGCAGGGATTTTGTTTTCTCTGCTAGTGGGCTGGCACCATCCCACATGATAGTGACCTTTCTGTCAGCCTTAGTACAAATGCCTACAAATTAATATGCCCATAAATTCTATTAGTTTTTCATCTTGTCTTTTCTGACCTGATTACAATGTTTTCTGGTCCTAACTAGAACTTTCCAGTGTTTGCCATTATCAACACATTTTTTTTTCAGTGATCAGATAAAATTTATTCCTTGAGAATAGATGATGACCCTGACATGTCTATGTTTATGAGAGTACTTCATTACATGCTCAAATAGTCTTTCAATAACTTTAGTAATAAATTAGAGAAGATTTTTTATTAGACCAGCTGATTCAGATGGAAGAAGCAAGCAATCTGCTTTTTTCCACTGTATGTGTAAAACTATTCAATTTGGTCAATTAAGGAGTTTTCTTTAGGCCTCATTATTTATTGTTACCAATTTTACCATCTGTTCTGAGACTGTCACAGATATGGTAAAACAGAAACAACCACATATTTTAGTAATTCTGCATTTTGATTGTGATAAATTTAAATAAAGAGTCTGGGATATATTCTACTATAATTCTTAATGCTTAATGCAGTATTTGTTACTTCGAGTAAACTAAATTCTTATAATTATTGAAGATAAGGTAGTTTGATAATTAGCATTCCATTTATTAATATAAAAATATTATGTATTGGATAAATTGCATTATAGTTCTTATTCTGCTTTCAGATCCTGAATAGCCCTTTAAAATAATTCTGTTTTTAAAATAAGTTTAAAATAAGTTCTGTTTTTGAGGATAGGGATATCACATCATATTTCTATGTGCTTATGTTTTGAATCTATTAAGCACAGATATTATCCTTGTTCAGTCTAAATTATTTTTTCACATGGTTACTGCTGTTAATGTTGTTCATTCTGTTAATCATTTCAGTAACATAATCCAGATATTCTTTCAGATACGAGTTCCACTGAAGTGGGATTTCTATTAACCTATAGTTAACATGGCTTTTTGAAAAAATGTTTATTAGTATGTTGAAGAAGTATTACAAAACCTACTTATACTTGCAGCAGCCATTTAATATTACACAACAAACATTCAGAACTCCATGTATCATTTCAAAAAATAGAAGAGCTTCTTGTGATAGGGAGAGTAAATTATATTAAATACAACTTATGAACTGGACCATTTATCAAGGTTTTGACAGAAAAAAAGTACTGCTGAATCACTCTTTAGTCATAAGCTGTAACTGTAATAGTTATGAAACTTGAGAACCTTTTTCCATATGGTATTTTAAATGTCCCAATGTGCAAGAAAAGGAAAATCCAACTCAGTGTTTAAGTACCTCATTGAAAAAAGAGACCTATGTTATGCTTCTCTTGATCATGCATCCCATCCCTAAATAATCTTAGAAAATTTAATGTACATAAAATATGTTGTTTCTTATAGTAAAGAAATATAAATAATATGTTTTCATCTTTAAAAAAGTTTGCTTCATTAAAGATGGACATAATAAAACTGTTGGAGCACTCTATCTCCAGTTTTTTGACAGAATTTAGTACTACATTTATTTTTATCTAACCAGGATTGAATTTACTTTTTCTGACTTAATTTGCTGAAAAAGTGACTTCTTATAGTGAAGTGTCTCCTATTAGTGCAACTGTCTTAAAACCAAAGACTGGTAATACTTTCTTTTAGCATAGTTTTGTATTCGCTGAAATGCTTCTGGTATTTTGCAACTTTGTTAGGCATCATTACATACAGACAGTTTCTGCTCGTGAAAAAAGGTTGTATCTTCAAAATATGCACAAAATAGATATTGCACTACATGTATATAAAATACTACATATAATAAAAAATCTGACTGTTAATTATTCTCCTAAAGGAAAAAAATGTGTATTCTGACAGTATCAGAAGATGCTAGAAAGTTAAATATTTATCTTTGTATTGAATGCTCAGCATGTTATTATTTTAAAACAGAAATTCCTTGTTCATTTTACTGACACATCCTCCAATGGATAGTATTGCTGAAATGGGAAATGGAGAAGATTCTGCTAATACAAAATTATTGAAAATTAACAAATCAGACAATATGTTATAAAGAACTAAGCATAAAATTAACCTACTGAAGGTATATATTATTCAAAGTGTTAGTTACTTATTTTTTTAATATCTATTCCCCGGAATTGTTAAAGGATTAATTGTTAAACTTGTTAAATTAAAGTTCAGTCTGAAATATGAGATACTAAAGAAAAAAAATCCTTAATTGAAGAATTTGTCATTGTATGTTCTGAATAACATTTACTGGTTTAAACAACAATCTTGATACCTCTCTTTACCAATAATGTTAAGCTGATGTTTAAGATTTCTGTTTAAGAGTTGCATTTAAACACAGTGTTGTTTTGTAAAACCACCAAAGGAAATTAAATCCTGTGGATAACATGAAAATATCATCTCAGTGATATTATAGCACCTCAGCTAAATGAGTTCCAGTGCCCTGCTGGAAGACATTGTCTGTAACATGGGGAATCTGTAATTTACCTCCACTGAAGTTAGTTTTTCACCATAATCTAGTCAGTGGAAAGCTCACCCCGTGGATAGACAGGTGTTATTACTGCAAGTTTTAAGGTGTTATTACTGCAGTTTTCAGGCTGCAACATCAAATTACTTCTAATATTTCCTTTTTCCTTTTCATAGGATATAAAAGTCTTTCTCCAAAGATCCAAAGAAGCACAAACTGATGAGGAACAAAACACATGTGAAGACATAAATGTATGAAAAACTACTGTTTATGAACATTAAGAAATCTTTTTTCTCAAAGTCTGTAAGAAATGTGTCTTACAGGTCCAATCCTCTCTTCCATGAGAAATGTTTTTTTGTTTATTGTTGCAAGAGGAAAATCCCATTCCAACTACACATTTTCTGTTACTTTAAAATTAAAATAAACAAAACAACAAAACCACAAAAAGGGAAAGTTATGGTTAGGGCATCTTAAATAGTCTGATGATAATTCTAAATAAAATTAAACCCATTTCTGAACTTAAATCGAGATAGTAGTGTTGTCATTAAGATTTGGTTAAAGAATATGTCCAGTTCTTCTAAATGTACTAAGATATGTATTCAGCTTTTGTAATATGTACAGTTTATTAATTAATTAACTTTTAATGAATTTAATGCTGTAATCAATTAATCCTTTAAAGCATGTTGCAATTTTTAGTTAATAAAATAAATGAAAATGTTTTCTCTAAGACCAGGATAAATTGGGCATCATGTTCATGAAAAAAATGTTTGTTGACATTGGAGATGATGAATCGTTGCCATTGAACCTTTCTATTTCTAACCTTGCAGTACATCTCAATTCTACCGCCTGCTAAAAACCTTCCTGCTATCCTTTTTTTATTGACACAGTGCGTTCAAGGGCACAACATACTCCAGATTTTCATATATAATAGGTGCTTGTCTAAAAATATCTATTGCACACCATGACACCTAGAGAATGTTGACTTCTCTGGCAGATTAAGAAGAGTCTTAGTCGAACGTTCTCCTTACAGCTTAAGTGTTTCTTTTTCTGTATGAAGTCTGAGTCTTACTGGTTTTCCTGGATAATAGGATCTTTGTGTTTAAATGCAGTTTTATCTCTTGTGTCTAGTGACAGGTGACAATAAGTTGATAGGAACTATTTTTTCATGGATCTTTGTGACATACATTTCAGAACACTCCTTGTAAATAATTCCCCGGATTTGAAAATGGAGATGCATAAAAAATTCTCGGTTTTCAGTGGTATTCTGATATTCGTGTGATCTACAGTATCAAGTTTTCTGAAGATTAAACATAGAGAACTGGCAACTGTGATTATCTGAACTCAGTACATGGTCTAATTTTAGTCTGTCTGCTGCCCAAGATATTAGCAAACCTTCAGCATTCTACATAGACTTAGTAGCTTGTATTGAACACTGCTCCTTCATTCTGGAGCATGAATCCTCCATCCTTAATTTTCTGCATTCATCATTACCCTCAAATAAATTGTGCAAACTGTTTAAGTGGTCTTTTCCCTGTTTTGATTCAGCAAAGTATTTAAACATATGATGCTCTTTAAGAATACAAATAATCTTATGGAAGTCAAATAACCCATAGGGAACCACAAACCTTTACCCTTTGCTGAGAATTATCTGCACAGAATATTTTTTCATTTTAATATATCTTTATTACTTTTTAGCCAAGTATGCATGCGATAGTATAATACTCACAAATGATGATGTTGCTTGTGAGGTTTCTAGATTGCCTTTCTGAGTTATAAAACAATTCTGTATCAAAAAAGCAACAGCAGCATATAAAAAAAAGAGAAATGCTTAGACAACAACTAAGAGACCAGATAAATAAATCTGGCAGTAAATATTTTTCATGTTTTAGAACCTGATGTCAATAATGGCACGTTTATTTCTTTGATTAAAGACAGTCACATTTTGAAAGGAAAGTCTAGAGGTAGCAGATCAAAGCATCTATATGTGATATATGACTCTCAGAATAGAACCCAGTCAGCTTATCACTTCAGGCAAAAAATGTTAATGTCTTTTCAGTCTACATATTTTGTGCTAACCACACCAGCACAGAAACAGATGTAACTTTGTTGTGCCCCCACAAACCATGCTAAAACCTCAACATCCTCATTTTACATGTGACAACAGACTTCATGATATGCATACAAATTATTCTTTTTACGAGAATCATTTCTTCACATAACATAGAAAACTTGGTCAGTTTTATCCCAATATTTTTTAAACATAACATGTATATATTCACACAAGAATCTGTCTTTTTACTCCATATTAAATTATTATATTAATAGAAAAGAATTGCAATTTAGTTCTCTGCCTTTTGCATATTTCATAATCTTTAAATTATTTACTTTGTTCCACATTTAGTTTTTTATTTAAAAACAGCTTTAATTATTAAGTGTTTAATTCTGATTTTGCACACTGGAGATCTCCATTAGAAAATAAAAAAAGTATGATTTTCAAAAAGCCTTCCCTACAGTTCATACACCTGAGTGAAGGAAGAAGAAGCTTCAGCTACTGAAAATCATAAATTTCTATTTAGGTAAGATTCTTCAAGTATTCCTCCTTTCTCATACACTGTTCATAAATTTTACCTGTGACCCAGAATGGAACATAAAATCATTACTGATAATGTCTGAAATTAAGTGCAGATTGCAGAGCAGTGTAAAATAGTAAAAAATGAAGTAGGTTGTGTGAAATGTCAAGCTTCATGCAGTGAGCATATACTCCTCTATCAGAAAGTACAGGTATAATTTACAAAGCTAAGAATATATGGCCTGAAAATTGCAATGTATTTTTTCAACAGTTACTACTGGAGTATAACTGAGTATCACAAGAGTTATTCAAGAGGGTTTGAGTTCCCAGCCCAGCTGTGATCCAGACATGAAAGAGGTCCTTGTTTTTATGAAGGAGGAATGTTGAGTAGTTTTGCATTCAATTGTAGCAGAGAAGTTACAGTTATATCATGTTCAGCTTTTATAGCTACACTTCAAGCAGGATAGTTGTTGAAACTAGAAAGCATTCAAATAATGTCAAGAATGGTAGGAAATAATATATAAGATGAATAAGAAAGTACAAGGAACTTGGCCTCTTTACTTCACCAAAGCAAAATGTAATGGGGTTTCAAATATAATTTTTACAAGAATCCATATTCATTCTGGTAGACATCGTGTTGATTCAATTGCTGAAACCCTTGGCTTAAAAACAACAAGCAGATTTTGATTAGGGAAGTAGATGAATTGTTGAAGCAAGTAGCTAAATGAGCCAATTTCCTCATCACAGAGCTGTAAAATCCAGATAGGCAATTCTTTTAGACACAGTTTGTGACAGGAACTAAAAGAAGAAATAACTGTCCATTTGATATTAACATACAGAGTTCAAAAACTGAACCTGAAAGACTAGGAAAGACTAGTTTGGCTTTCAGTTAAATGTATGCAACATGCTCAGTCCTGTTTTCACAGTGTGCTGTCTTTTAATGTTTTATTTACTCCTTAATTTCATTTAGATATTCTTGTCTATGCTACATAGAAAATGCCTTGAAGGGTTTGCTTTAGAAAAGATGCAACAAAGCTATCAATACTCTCATAATAATTAAAATTACTTGTATTCCATTCCTTCAAAACTCTTCTTTCAAAAAAGCTACAAACCAAAAGGTGCTGCTGCATCAAGATGTTTTCTATACTTTTATTAATTGCATAAAATCTTCCAGCATAAATCAATCTCAACATTTCCTTCTGTACAGAACTCAGGCTCCCTATTAGTCTTTTTCAGGGCTATGATCCATTCCTTTAGATATGTAAAATACTTCCAGATTTGTTCCTCAGAAAGCAGTCTGGTACAGGAAGATTCAAAATTTTGCAAATAACGAGAACACTTTAAAAGACAGTTATGTGTTTTTTGTTATTTTGCTTTAAAATGGTTGAGTGATGTCACATGTTGCCATAATAGCAAGAAAGGTTCCTCAATCTGCTCTGTGGTCCTTACCTCAGAGCTCCCACTGAGTATGAGGTTAAGACATGCTTTATTTTTTTATTATTCGTAAGGTAAGCCTGCTATTTTGTAAAAGCCTCAGTTGCTGAAGTTTTTGTGTGAAGACAACTTAAGAGAAGCTCTCCAAACCATTGAAAGAATATTATAATCTGAAAAGCAAGCACACTACACAAACTTCTTTGCAATGTTATAGTTATGAAATTAAAGCAACATCAATCAGAGAATTTCAGAAGTTATAATATTGTTCACTTTATCAGTAAAAATTATCTGGGTTGATACTACCTTTATTGCCTTCAATAAATTCTATAACAAATACGCTTATTTTTAAGTAGAAAAGCAATTGAATTTAACTCCCAGTTTTACAAAATATCCTTGGCAGTGAGAAAAGAAAAGCCAACTATTTTCTTTAAAGTTTATTTTACATATAATGTGTCATGAAAATTCTACAGTTCAGCATCTCATCATAGAAGATGCTGGGAAATTCAAGAATTAAGATGCAAAAGGTTGCTCTTCTGGGAAGTGTAGCCTCTCATAATGATAATTGCTAAGGAGCAGCTGTGCTGAAAAGATCCTGGGGATGTTGGTGGACAGCAAGCTGAACATGAGCCAGCTGTGTGCCCTGGCAGCAAAACTAGTCTTGGCTTGTGTTAACAGGAGCACAGCTTGCAGTCGATGGAGAAAAGTCATTACTCTCAAGCAATTAACACTCGTCATGTTTACAGTGATGATTACAGTCTGGACTTCCCAATACCAGGAAGACATCAATACTCACATTTAGAATGCTTCTCACTTGCATCAAGACTTCTCAAATTCTTGGCCTCAGGGTCAATGCTTTGGACATCCTTAAACTTCATAATAGCAGTGTTGACTTAGTACCATAAAGGCTTGATAAGCTTCTAGCTCATGACCATGCTACATTAACATGTTGTCTGTACTTAAAAAACTTATCTTGTGCTGTGAATGTTGTACCTGTTAAATAAAAAGTAGCAGCAGTAGCTGTCAGGAAGAAGGAGTGTGCCCACACAAGATAAATGGTTTTAATTAGGAAAAACCTTCACTGTTCCTCACTTTTCTCATGACAGAGGTTCACCTTTTCTTTGTTTCCAACACATGTGTGTTTATCTATTGATCTATTTATATGTGTGTATGTATGTATGTCTATATATATTCACATATATACATGTGCACACATGTACACATACATATGTCTATATGTAGGTACACATATATACATACATCTATACATAGAGAAAGCTAAAGCTTTTCTTGCTTAATTAGAGATAAAATTGATGCCTTACATTTTAGCTTTTGTATTTTTCTGATTCTGTACTGCTTTAGTGTGCAGTTCTGAGCTTCATACTAAGTGTTAGTAAGCTCTCTTCACAGAGTAGGTAGACAAAACAATTCCTCCTCTAGCTGGGGTCCAAGGACAACTGATGCAAGTTTCAGGCCCAAGAACATAAACAACTGTGGACCGAAGAGAGAAAAACAAGAAGGATGGGACTTCATAAGCTAAAGCCATAATCGGACAATTAACTTGAATATGCAAATGGACCAAAACTTATAAGAGACAGACCTCATGACCAGTTGTGCATTTTGTGGCCATTTTGGGTTCATCTTGGGTGCAGCCCTGGCTGGGCTCTTGTGCTGCCCAAGGTGCATCCATTGAGGCCTTTTAATAAATACCTCTTCTGTCTAGTCTCTGTTCTAGGCCAGACTTGTTAAGGTATTAGTCTGACGTTTTCATGCGAGGATGTTTAATTTCATCCTGGTTAACCATGAATTTCTGTTTTTACAGCAAATGACATCCAGTGCTCAAGTTGGTTTTTAAAATTATTTTTTAATGTGCAAAGTTATAACTGTTGAACTCAAAATCTGATCCACTACAGAACTTCACATATACTGTAGCTCTGAAAAAGTAAGTTTAGAAGGTCTTAATCATAGTTAATCCTGTGGAAAAATTATTACTTTTAGGTAAATAATAGTTATGTCAGTGTAGGATTTTCACTGGGCATTCTAAATTTGTTAATGGCAATAACAGCATGTACAAAAACCAGTTAGTATTTCTAGTATTTTAAAATCTGCGTGTGCTGAAATCTCTTGGAACTCAAGGTTCAATATAGTCAAGCCTCGATTCAACATAAAAAAAAAATCCTTACAATACCATAATACTCAGATTGTATATGTTGCAATTGATTTAGATCATGTTTTCCTCTTTAACCTGATAATGATTACTAGTGACACAATGAAAAGAGAATGTTTTTAAACTGGACATGTCATTTACATTGTTTGTGGAAGGAAGCCTAAAAGAAGAAGTTCTTGTGGTTAGAGTTCTGCAGTAAATTTATGTCTGACAGAATCATGAACTCATACAATATGCTGAATCTGCAGGGATCCACGGGAATCATCATAGTCCAGCTCCTTGCCCTGCACAGCAAACCCCAAGTTTGTGAAAATCCTACCCCACGTGCCTGAGAGCATTTTCCAAATGCTTCTGGATAACTGTCAGGCTGGTGCTGTGACCACTGCCCTGGGGAGCTGTATCAGTGTCCAGCCATTCTCTAGGTGAAGAATGTTTTCCTGATACCCACCCTAAACCTCCCTGACACAACTTCAGGCCATTCCCTTGTATCCTGTCACTGTCACCACACAGCAGAGGTCAGTGCCTGCCCCTCTACCCCTCATGAGGGAGTTGTAACTGCAGTGAGGTCTCCTGTCAGTCTCAGCTGCTCCTCACACAGCTTCCCCTCCAGACCCTTCACAATCCTTCTGGCTGTCATTTGGAGGCTCTCTAATGGCTTAATGTCCTTTTTATACTGTGGCACCCTATCACTCGAGGTGAGGCTGCCCCAGTGCAGAGCAGAGTGGGACAGTCCCCTCCCTTCCCGGCTGTTGATGCTGTGCGTGATGCCCCCAGGGCAGGGTTGGCCCTCCCGGCTGCCAGGGCACTGCTGGCTCCTGTTCAGGTCACCACTGACCAGGAGCCCCAGCTCTCCTTCTGCAGTGCTGCTTTTCAGCCTCTCATCCCCCAGTCTGTCTGTACATCCAGGGTTGTCCCATCCCAGGTGCGAATCCAACAGTTACCCTTGCTGAACTCCGTCTGGTTGGAGGTGGCACATCTCTCTGACTTGTTGAGGTTTCTCTGCAAGGCCTCTCTGCCTCTGAGGGAGTCAACACCTCCTCCCAGTTTTGTATGATTTGCAAACTTATGTAATATCCCTTTGAGTCCTGTATCCAAGTCATTTATGGTGATGTTGAAGAGAATTGGGCCTAAGATGAAGCCAAGTCAAGTGAAATCAAATATGGTGGTGTCACAATTGGCTGCAGCATATTGACCTAGTTTAGACATTGTAATCTTACTAAAACAATAAAAGGCTGGCAATTTTTCTGCAGCTGACATACATCCTTAGGAGACAAAATACCAATAGCCAAGTTTTCAAAAAAAATGCCCTTTTTCTTGTCTGCCATTGGCAAATGGAGCAGGAAATAGGTTTCAACTTCTTTTTCAAAAGATCTCAAAGAATCTATAGAAGCTTATTTTCCTAATTTTCAGAGAATAACATTAACTTCAAATTTTGTGCTTAATACTTTTAGCAACAATTGGCTTTTTTTTTTTCCAAAAGAAATATATCTGCAGTACCTCAGTCTATTTGGCTTTTTTTCTCCCCCACCACTTCCTTTAAATTTGGTTGATTTAATGAGCACTCTGAAGCTTGGCCCATGGCGTATTTTCACCTCTGATTATCTGAATTATACAGGCTACTCAACAATCAGCACACCTTCATTTTTTCCTCAAGCAAACTACTCTAGTTTTAATTGATTTTTCTTCAATCTTGTTCTAAGGAAAAGAAGAAAAACCTCTGTTTCTTCATCCTTCTCATGCTCGATTGTAAACTCAAATAGTTAAAATGTAAGACTCCATAGAAGATCCAAATCTGAGCAAACGAAGGCCTAGGGTGGATTCTCAGAAACAGAAGAATTAGAAGTAAGAAACAGGTTTCCTCTTCTCTACCACTACCCACATCTGAACATACAAACAACAAAAACAATGGTAAGGTAAGGAACAAAATGAGGACAAACTCAAAAAAGAGAAAAAAAAAAGAGCTGGTACACAGATAAAATCAAAGACTGTTTCCTATCAAGAGTTTGTTTTGGAGTATTTATATTCATAAGGTGAATTTTTTTCTCAACTGAAATCAGTGGACTGAAATCAGAATTTTTGTTCTGATTTCAAACTAAACTGAGTTTACATCAGAAGATTCACCTTTGACTGCAAGAAACTTCATTCCAAAACTCTCAACAAAAAGCCTACTCTTTTCAGTTTTTAGTATAGTGTTCATTTATTACTGCAAGAGAATGTGAGATAGAGTACACAGAATATCAGACACTGATTTATTTTCACACTCCAATTCTAGAAAATGTTCCAGTCTTGATCAGATTGAATTCTAACTCCATGGCCCAGTGATTTTGATATGCTTTTTGTTCTAAGCTGAAAAGTCTATTTTGTTTTGGAAGCTAAATAAGATGACCACATGTTTTCTTAAATCTTTCTTTTATAAAGGAAAAAAAAAAGAGTTCTGATGCCAATCCCCGTATGTCTGTATAGATTTTTCTCTGCATTAATGAGTTCACATTCTGGAATTAGGCAGCCCACGTATCTGGTCAGACTTCGCAGTTTCAGTTCTGTTAAGCCCATCTAAAAATCAGCTATTAGCAATTCTTTTCCCATCTTTTATTCTGTCTCCCCAGTAAGTAGTTAACAAAGATTTCTGATGTGATTTTAAAGTAAAAAAAGGCCACTTTCAAACAAATATGTTGCAAAGGTTAAAGAATGCCCTTAGAAAATTAGTAATTGCAGAATATGGATGCAATTTGCTTTAAAATAGTCAACTGGCAGCAGTTATCCTCTGCTTGGACTGAGGGGGATTCAGGGGAAATGCTATTTTGAGTATTTATGTTGCACCATATGTTCCTTCATTGATTAATGCCTATATAATAATAAAACTAGAATCAGATTGATTAAGTATATTGCAGCTGCAGCTTAACTTCACTAATTCCCAATGGAGATTTTTGATGCTGACACATACAAGTATAATTTATAAATACAGGAATGTATTTTGAGATCATTATTCTTTGCACTTCACTACAAAATATTTGAAGGCAAACTATTTAATGTTTAATGATTTGCTGGTGAGTTTTACAGCTGATCTTGATTACATTAGTGCTCTTGGAAGCTTAGTTATGAAACACTGGCTCACCTCTCGGTTACATTATGTATGTTTATGAGTGGTCTAAGCACTGTCAGAGTGGGAGCACAGCCTAAGTGGTTAAATGGACTTAGGCATTGTAAATTGGGTTTTCAGATCAATTCACTTGTCCTTTTAATCTACAGGTAAGTGCTGATACCAATTCTGAACAGTTACTTGTTCTATATTTAGAACTGCAAACTCAACTTCCACAACAAAGATTTACAAATCAATATATTAAATAGAGTTAGATTTTTTTTTTTTGCAGTAGTTGCATAATATTTTAGAAATATTTTGTCAGAGATTTTCAAGATAACATTTTTGCATTGATGTTCTAATGGAGTGACTCTGTTAAACTACTGCTCTTGAAAAGGCTATTAAGCACAACTGAGAGTAGTATACATATTACAGAGGCCAGGCAGGTTTTGGAGATGACTGGCTAAAACTTTTGCCTATTTCTATTGCCATAAAAGGTTTTGCACATCAGATACTTTAGTTTCATTTAAGGAGTGCCACATTTTCAGTAGGGAATTGAATTCCTCTGTTTCTAACTAAAGACTTGTATGTGTCAGCATTATTGATAGGGAATTAATACTGTCAAGCAGCAGCTGTAAGATAATAAAACATTTTTATTCTAGTAGAATTGTATCATTAAAGAGGTACTAATCAGTGAAGCAATGTAAATACCCAGTAAGCATTGCAGTAAGATTGCAAAAAGATGACTTAAGGAAGCAAAAGCATGTTTAAGGGTTTAGTGAGGGAAGAATCTGTATTTTCTATATGTATAAAGGAAAATGTCAATATATGTGATCTTATTGCTTCTCCTTAGCCAAAGAATTCATGAACATGAAAAAAAAAAATCTTAGAAAGACTGGAATTAATTGTGGAATTAATTAAGAAGAAATGCAAGTTTTTATTGCTAGGGTTTCTTTTTGTGCAGAGAATATATTGTAGAATTTCCTGGATGATATTCACCTGTCTGATAAAGGAATTGTATTCAGACAGACATACAATTGAAATGAACAGGTAAATGGTATAGGAGAAGGAAATACATAATGAGATTTCTGAGGGAAGACATTTGATGTGTTTTCTCACTTCTGTTTACAAGAAACAAATGTGGTATGGTGACCTGAAAGAGAAGATGTACTCCAACGTTGCTCTGGCTCTCAGTTATTGTTTTGAAAGGTTTTGCATCTCCTGCTCTAGAGACACATTTCACTAAGCAGGACACTGCGAGCTGACCTAATTTGACTGAGTAGGCTGCACTTCTAACAAATTCACAAACATAAGCTGACCTAATTTAGGTCCTCATGCATTACTGTGGTTAAAAGGTCCCTGCATTAAATTGATTGTCATGTTTATTTAAAAGTAAAGGGCTTTGCAAACTTTTCAGATAGACAAAACAAATGAAATTACTGTCTCACTAATTGCGGCAGCAGCAGCAACTCAGATATAATCATTTACATATATTAGTTAAACCCCTGTTTTAAACATTGAAACAGTGAATATCATCAGGAAGCTCCATATCAGGTCAGTTTTCTTCCTCCTATCTGTATAGATGGCAAAGATACACATTGTCAGAGCAGTGCAGCACTGGAGGACCTTTTCATCCTCCTTGTCGAAGTCTTGTGTGTTTTTTTAAAGCAGAATCAATAGTATTAATTAGTAACTTTCCTCTTTTTTTCCGCATAAATTCTTGTCTTTGTGTATTTAGAAAGGACAAGTATCTCTCTTCCTCTTCAGAGGGTCTGTGTCTGTTAAGGATTAGAGAGGGCATGAAGTTGGTCCAGTTAACCTCTTCTGTTAAAAATGTTTTTTAAAAGCATTTTTAAAAATGCTTTTGGTGGCATTGTAGTGGGAAACTAGGATTTTTTTCTTTCTTCGGTTCTGGAGAAGGACAAGGAAGGATTAAGGAAGGGAAGAGTTAAGGAAGGGAAGGGTTAAGGAAGGGAATGTGAAGGGTTAAGAAAAGGAAAGGAAGGGTTAAGGAAGGGACAGGAAGAGAAGGGTTAAGCAAGGGAAAGGAAAGGTTAAGGAAGGGGAAGGGAGAAGGAGTGTGCCTCTTGCTAAGCATTAGATTTTTCCATTATCACCTGTGAGAAGTGAAACTTCTTCAAAAGACAGAGATTTTCTTATGCAATTAAGTAACTGCAGAGTGCTGATCTATGAGAAACATGCAGACCACAATCATTCATTCCCAACACGTACAGCCAGCAGCAGGTTGCTTTCATGCTAGTGGCTCATTAGATAAAATTGTTCTAGCACATAGACCACAGGCAAAAGTGTCACGTCGCACCCACACCCATACAAACCACTTCTGCTTCTTTAGGGTAAATAAAAAACTATAGCAAGGCAAATGTTCCTTTTCAAAAATACTTTGTTTATTTTTACACAATAAAAGAGCCTATCGGGTAGTGTATTTAAATGAAGACATGGAACAAAACATGCTAACAAGAGTTTCAGTATCTCTGTCAGGATGGGAAACCTAGTAAGAGAAGTAAGGGATTTGAGTTTTAGTTAGGGTAACAATCTGGAGCTCACTGTCTAAAATATAAGTCACAGACTGTAATTTCAAATGTAATAAATTCTTGCAGCAGATTTGAAGGCACTAGATTTTTGTGGTTTTATGGTAGATAGAAGGCTTTCAGAGAAAATTGCATGACAAGCATCATTAGCAGACCTATCAAATTCATCACTGTTTGTAGTTATTGAAATTATTATTTTCAAATATTTTTTTGAAAAAAAACAACACTTAGCTCCTTTCATCTTTGCTAGGCATTCATAAACTAATCCAGAGATGTGGCAACGCACTCATAACTCATAAACCTAATTTAGGTTTTCAAAGATGAATTTTAAGTTTGTGTGTATCAGTCCTACATATTTTTAGTAATTTGCATGGATAATGCAATTGTTTGTAGCAACAAAATTAGACATCAATTTTCAAGTGGTTATATAAAAATAATATTCCTCCTAAAAGTATTTGTTAATAGTAGATGAAGAGAGGTAGAAAGCTCCATGGATTAGGTGCTGGAAGCTATCTTTGCCTTACTGGTGTCTATGATAAAACCCCTTGCACAGGAAGTCACCCCCTTGCTGCTGTGTTCCACCACCTCTAAGCACAGGAAGCAACATTTATGGACCTGGACAACAACAAATCAGATATCAGGTGTGGTTCTCTTTCAAAAATCTCTATTATTTAGACTTCCAGCCCAACTAAATAATGAGATCAAACCAGATTAATTTGTTTCATTCTCCACAGTCCTCAGCGCTGGTATGTATTCAGTTTCTAGCTGATATTGAACCCTCTGTTTCGTCAGCTGTCTAGTCTTAGAACACAAAAATTCAATGCACATGAAGGGTTGGTAATTTTTATAGTACTTTTATAATAGTTTTCAAGCTCTAAGTATTGGCCCCACTATATAAACAGGAAAGCATAGTTTTTGATAACTTCCTATCTGAACACCATTTTCTCGTATGTGCATATGAGTCAATTGTCAGGAAGCTTCTAGATTCTGCATTTGTTTTTAAAATACCACTTTTGTGACAGTGTAAGCCTCTGTTAGATAGCAAAGGTGCCTGGGCCAGATAGAGTGCACCTATATAGGACCCAAAGCTGCACATATGTGGCAGAGAAAGAGTACGGCTATGTGCTGTTCTGATTCACAGTACATTTTCCACTCTACATCGTCTGTTTCTGGCCTTGGCTGGGGAGTGAAATCCAGAGTTCTTATCATGATTGGAACTTGCGTGAGCAATTTCAGAGAAAATAAAGTGAAACTGATATAAAAGTTCAAATGAAAAGTTCTCCTGATCAAGAAAGCACTTTTTTTTTTTTTGTATGGTCTTTTTGTGGTTTCAGAAAGGAGCAGAAGAAAGGATTTCTTGTTGTTATTACTTTCTAAGTAATAGACTTTCCCAAATGCTGTTTGACAGCTACCATGACTTCACTGGAAATGCATATTCATTCATGTAGTGCCTCTGGTTACTAATTACTGTTAACAAGAGTGTCATCATTAAGTCTCCATAGCACAGGAGCACAAAGTATTCCAAACCATGTGGTTCTGTTTGAATGTTGGTGCCCTTTCCAAGCTGCTTGCCTATCCAACAATGCTCTATTGCTCTATTCCTCTTTCAAGTTTCTCATCCATTTCAGGTACTTGAATTTGATGGACAAGTAGATAAAAAAAAAAAAAAAGGTTGCTAGCAGGATTCATAGCTCACACTGCAGAGTGTGTGTTTCCTCTCTGTGAAATGAAGTTTGTCTTTACTTATCTTAAAAACTAAGATTTTGTGGGGTTTATTATCAATACAAATCATTGTGCTGTAAGTAGCTTGATTCCACTCTGTTTTAAAAATGCATGCTTGTGATAATGTCTACATCCTCTTTGCTGTTAAGCTGAAAGTAACTGCAGAGAGAAATCAGTACTTCTTGTGCATAGTCTAAGCCATGAGTCAACATAAAATCACTCCCAATTCTGGGCATCTCTCAAAAATATTTTACATACATTTTCCCTTAATTGCTGAATGATAATCCACAGTAATCAATAAAACTGCTCCCTGTAACCCCACAGTTCGGCAACAGGGCTGTGAAATACAAAGAACATTATTCTCTGTAAGAAACCATGAATAGTCCTTCTCAAAATAGTTCCTAAAATTCAGGGACAAAAATCCATTTCTACTTACTCAAATACATGGTCAACTAGGTAGAGGTAGTTATTAACTTGTAACAGCTAAATATAAGGTGTTGATCAGCTGTGAAAATCAAGATAAAACTTTTGGTAACAAAACATTTACAATGGGAGTTTTGAAAGCTGCCCAGTCCCACTGAAATTGCTTTTCCCCCCTCTTTTTTATTTTATTACTTTGAAAGTATTTTACTTGAGCAGGAGTTAAACTGGATAATACCACTTGGAACTTTTTCCCTGTAACAATCAGAAAGCTGAGAAATGTAAATATAACAACTGAGAAAGTGCAAAGCTGTGATTCCAGTCCTTTTGCAACTTCCTTTTCCCTGCAAATTTCACTTCACATAAACATTCACAAATGATGAGTGCTTTAGCATGCAAAAAAGGGTACTGACAGGAGAAGCCAATTAGGGAAACAGTGGCAGCACTAAAAATTTCCACTGGAAAGTGAAACGGAGTTTCCGTAGAGAATTACATTAGCCTATAGACATTAACAAATTATGTATCTGTGGTGGTGGAGGACCTCACTGTACACTCCTGATTCTCAATTCTTAGAGCAGCCAGCAGTTAAAATTTCTAGTTTTTCTCCAAGTGTGTTTGAGTCCATGGAGGACAGTTTATTAAAGTTTACTGAATCTGAAACATTTAAGGAAGGCATGCAAATGCTGAAGTTGACCTCAGTTTGCCCAAGTGAAGGTCTGGTCACGCTGCACAGTTTCTTGGAAGGAGGGTTAGCATTTTGCATGATGTATGCCTGGAGGTATTTAAGAAATGTAGATGTGGCTCATAGGAATATGGCTTTGTGGTGGGATTGGCAATGCTGCACTAGTGGTTGCACTCAATCTTGGAGGCCTTCTCCAAATTTAAGTATTCTGGGATTCTGTAATTTTGTGGTTCTGTGATTCTGTGTCACGGGGAAATGTTTGAACACTGATACTGCACTCTAATTAGTGAGTTTAATGTATTGGTAGCAGAGCAGGTTGCAAACCATGAGGCACTCTATCACCCTGCCTTCTGGCTTGCCTTGAGCCAGGTAGCAATGCTGGGTGAAAGGGCCCTTTGTCTCAGTGGCCCTGTGTCTCACTTGGCTTTTCCTACTCCTCACAGGAGCAGGAACCTGCTCTCTTCTATGCCCAGATGCAGATGGCTTCCTTCACTGCGGCGGCTTGGCTCCTCCAGCCAGCTGAGCTGTGGAGAGTGGAGAGCTGAGACCCCAAAGGATCAACTCCTCAACCCTTCCACAGTTTTCATCACTGTCTTCTTGAGAAAAGAGGTTCACACTTCATCATATCCTTTTCAACTTGATCACAGGAAGAAACAGAGGATATTAATAGTATCACTGCCCCATCCCTAAGTCAGTGGTCAGGGCCAGCTTTTCCTACTTTACCTGCACTTAGTACCTCACTGATCACTTGAATCTTGGGTTCTAACAAGTGTGCATTTCAGTAGCTGCTGGCTGTTGTGGCTTGGTTTTTCTCTTTGGTTGCTCACTATTAGAAATTTTACTTTGCTCCCTAGATTTTTTCCCTTTTTTTCCCTTTACAAGCTGAGCTGATTTGGCAGAGGCTTAGTTCAGCAGAGCATTTTGGCCATGAACAGAGACACTTTAACATCATGGCTCCCATGGCTCCCATGCTTCAGCTGCTCTGAGGTTAGGCTTCTGTTCGCCTTCAAAAGTGAAAGCAGGGGAAATGTGTTTCCATGTTCAAACAAACAAACCTCGAGCCAAAGTCACCAAAATGTTTGGCAGGCTGCATAGCCATAGCCGTAGTTTATTGCTTTTACCAACATTGCTTCCTTTTCATGAGGGAACAGGCTCATGTGATGGATCAATTTCTGACTTAGTTCTGACATTTTCATTTACTTTTAATGTATTGAAACCACTGTGGAGTGAAAACTAAGTTAAAAACTGTGTCATGTACAAAACTCAGTGTCATTCCTGCAAGTCAGAAAGCAGTATCTGATTTTAATTTGTGCCATGGTAAACAGTAAGAATCAGAATATATTTTTGTCTTCTTTGTATGCATTATAGTGGAGAGAAATCAGCTTTGTGTAGTGATAGAAAATTCTGGCTAACACTGTGAAAGAGAGAGTACATGCTAGGACGGAAGGGGAACTACCCAGCCCCTCTGCATGTGGCTGGCTCCTTCTGCAGCACATGCACCTCTGCTGACTACAAAGAGATCTTGCCAGCAAAGTTAATATTTGTATCCAGCTATTGGGCAGTCACTAGTGAGGCTTCCCAAGGCACAGTACTGGACCCAGTCCTGTTCAGTACCTTTATCAAAGATCTCAATGAGGGAACCCTCAGCCAGTTTTCAGATGGCACCAAGCTGGGTGTGAGTGCTGATCTGCTGGAGGGCAGGAAGGCTCTGCAGAGGGCTCTGCACAGGCCGGATCCACAGGCCAGGGCCAATTGTGTGAGGTTCAACCAGGCCAAGTGCTGGGTCCTGTCCTTGGGTCACAGCAACCCCCTGCAGCTCCAGGCTGGGACAGTGTGGCTGGAAAGCTGCTGGATAGGAAAGGACCTGGGGGTGCTGGTCAACAGTGGCTGAGCATGAACAGGAATGTGCCCAGGTGGCCAAGAAGGCCAAGGACATCCTGAACGTATCAGCAATGGTGTGGCCAGCAGGACAAGGGCAGTGACCGTGCCCCTGTTCTGGATACTGGTGAGGCAACACCTTGAGAACAGTGTCCAGCTGAGCCCCTCACAGCGAGGAAGACACTGAAGTGCTGGGGAAAGGTCTGGAGCACAAGTCCTGTGAGGAGCAGCTGAAGGAGTTCGGGGTGTTTATCCTGGAGAAAAGGACTATTAGAGGACACCTTGTCACTCTCTACAACTCCCTGAAAAGAGGGTGTAGCTGGCTGGGGATCAACCCCAGGCACTAGAGAAAATGGCCTTGAGCTGCGCTAGGAGAGGCTCAGGTTGCCTGTCAGGAAGAATTTTTTCATACAAAGGGTGGTTAAGCATTGGAATGGGCTGCCCAGGGTGGTGGTGGAGTTACAGTCCCTGAAGGTGTTCAAGAAACAAATCAACCTGGTACTTGGTGCTATGGTTTAGTTGGCATGAGGGAGGTTCAGCCAAAGATTGGGCTCAGTGATCTTGGAGGTCTTTTCCAACCTTAATGATTCTGTGATTCTAGAATATTGCTCAGTAAGGTGAACAGCAAACAAAAAGCTCCTTCTTGGCCTACACTCTACCCACAGGAAGGAGCAAGCCCTGTAATGCTGCAGGTGGGATCATCCCTTAATTTACAAGAAGCTGTAGCTTTAGGGCTGGTGTGTTCTGCACCATGCATGTGTGCAGGGACCCAGAAACTGGTCAGGCCTTTTGTCTTCCTTCTTTCTAGGACACACGCTCTGATTCCTGTGATGCTGATACTGCACAGCTCCTGACAGACCTCCCCACAAGCACCATGATGGTCACTCAGAAGATGTAAGATGGGTAGGACATCCCACTTCAGGTCAACACTCCTGCTTTTGCTGTCCCTGCAGGCACTGAGAGCTATTTTACACTACAATTTTTAACTCTCTTTCCAGTTTTGTTCTTCTCCTCTCTATACACAGGCAAGATATCTCTTAAACTACAGTGCTGGAATTATAAAGAATAATGACCCTCTGTTTGCTCATTACCCAGAACCACTCTGGGTAATGTGTTCCCTAATGACACAATTTTTAACTGTAGTCATGTCTGTTCAACCCATGCTGGACACCCCAGATAGGCAGACCAAGCAGCTGGAAGGTTGACTGCAGCTTGTAGGGAAGGTATATAAACAAGGCAATAACAGCCGCATGAAATTAAGCAATTAGTGTCCTGAATGAATCTGACTAAAATAGGTGTGCTAAGCAGCAGCCTCACATTCCCAGAAGTCAGATTCTTTAGGTCATCTGATCAATGTCTGCACTCTCTCAGCCATTTTATTAGATAAAGCTCTGAGTTCATGGGGCTAATGGTTCCAAAATGAAATTAGGAAAGGCTGTGGACACGTAATTCAGCATGTGTTACTAGTAAATGCAGAATGAGTGTGCAAGCACTAGAATGTGGAGAACTGCAGTGGTGATAATAACCCTCCAAACAAGGATTAGTGAAACTCTTTCTGAGAGTATTGTGTCTGGGTCTGGGCACTTCAGGAAAAAGCTGAAGGAAAATTTGGTGTCAGGAGGACCTGCTTTAATGACTGAGAAGTTTAAAGCCTTACAGTTTAGTTTACATGTTCAAAAACATGATAAAATGATAATTTGATTGTTGACTGCAATTAGTTGTGTGAGTAGGGATTTTTGACAATTTATTTTTATAAACCAATATAGGCAAGGTCTGCTGTCTGAAAGTTGTTTAGACAAATTTACAGGTGTGCAAAAATTCATCTTTCACCTCAGATCTTGAGAAGCAATGTAATAACTCAAGTATCACAATTAGAACTGATAAAGAGAGGGTGATATTCTTTAGACAATGGTGTACTGCAGGGCAGACCACATCAGGGCAGTCTGTTGTACCTCGAACATCCTCAGGTTACATTCACAGCACCCAATGGAGCACATCTTGTCTGGATCCAAGGAGTGAACAGCAGTGGTGATGAAGCTGTGTTGACACAGTGTTCTGAGCCCAGCTCTCAGCACAATATCAGAGCTGTGTGTGTGATAATAATGCACCAGCAACCAGCTTTCATATCTACAGGTGAGGTGGTGTCTTCTCTAGACTAAGAATATTGCAGGGCCAGTTTACATATTCGATTGAAAGCTCAGCATATCTGGGAGTAGGATTTTCGGTTTTATCATTCACTCAGTTCTCCCATTCAGATAATATGAATTTCTCACTGAATCAGATTATATTCTTTCTTACATTTTCTACATTACTGTGGTTAAATTCCTTATATGTCTTTCAACATTTTTCTGATATACTTTAGTGTGAAGCAAAGGGGAGCTGGAAAGACTTGTTAGTCGCATATGAGTAGAGACTCACTGTCACAGCAATCACTCATAAAGAATTGCCATGTAGATAATAATAATAATAATAATAATAATAATAATAATAATAATAATAAT